>SZYD01002051.1:0-85147 GCA_009363875.1 Mikania micrantha | reverse complement strand
TACCATTCTCTAATATCGTAAAAGTGGTTGTATTTGTTAGTTGTCCTTTGGTTTTCATTTCGGGTTTATGATAGTTTGATTGGTTGATTGTTATGCGCTTGTTGTTTTATCATTTTTGGTTGTGCTTTGGTGATTTGCTTCGCATTTTTGGTTAGTAGGTGTTAACAGTTTTGTTTTAACTTTTCAATTTCTTAACTTTAAAGAGAAAACGACCACTTTGGCAAAATTTAGTTTCAGCATAGTTTTAGTTTTAGCGTTTGATTTATATTTATTTATTCATCTTTTTTGGTCAGATGATAATTTCTTCAACCAATGCGTTAGTTGAATTCTTTTTTTTGGTTACTTTCTTTCATCGGACAGGTATTTTTTGTTCTGTCTTGAATTTTTGCTTACAAATGAAATATGTCTATTCGTTCATGAGTTTTGTTCATGAAATATGTCTATTCAGGTTGTTTGGTTCAAATTTCTAAATCTTGAACTTACACATTTGTACATGGTTATGACTTCCTTTTCCTTATTCTTTTGAATGATTTTTGTTAGGTCACACTTGTGGAAAAGGTAGTTGTGTTGTTTACAAAAGATGGTGAACGACATAACAATTGGCATGACATGCAATCCTTTGTTGTGGAAATGCTTTGAATGTTACCCTCACACAAAAAAAAGGGTTAATATTATGAAATGCATTTTCTTTATAGGGTATGTTTTGAGGCGAATAAAAATATATATGTTTTTTAATTATTTTGATTTCTTGAAGTTGCTAGCATTCTATTAGTGCTATAATATGTTTTCTTTGCATAAACCAAGGGCATGGAATATGCTTTATTGCCTCACTTTGGTCTCCTCAAATGTTCACATCACATATAAGTTAGTAGTACCATAATTTTCTTAGGTTTTTTAAAGCTCTTGCACATTATTATTTTCAATATAAAAATCCTTGCAGAAACTGAAGCATATAGTGAGCCTGCAAGTAAAGACATACCATTTTATATGTTTTTTGATGAAAGAAACTGAAGCACAATGCACGTATGAGAAATTCTAGCGCTTTGGACTACATAACGAAGATTGGATTATGGGGAATTATTGTTATGCATAATATTCCTTACACCGATCCTAGACGAAATTGTAAGTTTGTCCTCTTTTATCTTCAAAAATATGTTCTTTCTAATTTCACAAAATCATGGTGTAACCCTGTTTTCATTTTTGTATTCTAAGTCGTAACTATATCTTCTATACTACTTTATAATGAGTATTGGGGTGAGAAAAACCATAGGTCTTAAATTTAAGAAAAATACAACCTCCAAAGCTTGTGGTACAACCAATTTAAGCTTCACTTCACAACCTAATGGATTTGTTCTTAATTTTTGATTGAAAGCCGGTTTTGACTTTCCTTCTCCCCAAAAAAATAGTATACCATTCTAGGCAATCGGTGAAAAATTTGAAATCTAGCTATTAGTACAAGTCAATAGTGCAGGGTTTGGTGTTATGCAAAAGCCAAGCGGAACGACATACTAAAACCCTACATCATTTCAAAATTCAAACTCACACTCTCATGTTCGTGAACCCGCTCTTGCATCCCTCTCCGGAGACCCTCTCCGGCAACCATCTCCGTAAAGCCTCTTAGCAATACCCTCTCCGAAACCGCCTCTTGCGGAGCTGTTGTAGAAGCAATCGTTCCTCTTGCGACACAACCGGCCAATACAAGGAGGCTGTGGTAACAAGGCTAATCACCGAAGATCCTCTTGCTTGTAGGGTTTGTTTAGATTAGCATTTTTCATGATTTGTCTCAATTGTTTTGTTTGCATCTTTGACACTTGATGGTTGATCTTTTTTTTTTGCAGGTTTGCTTTCACTGGTCTGTACACGTTTGTATTCCTCAACAAGGGTACCCATTCTCTAATATCGTAAAAGTGGTTGTATTTTTAGTTGTCCTTTGGTTTTCATTTCGGGTTTATGATAGTTTGATTGGTTGATTGTTATGCGCTTGTTGTTTTATCATTTTTTGTTGTGCTTTGGTGATTTGCTTCGCATTTTTGGTTAGTAGGTGTTAACAAGTTTTGTTTTAACAATTTTCAATTTCTTAACTTAAAGAGAAAACGACCACTTTGGGCAAAATTTAGTTTCAGCATAGTTTTAGTTTTAGCGTTTGATTTATATTTATTTATTCATCTTTTTTTGGTCAGATGATAATTTCTTCAACCAATGCGTTAGTTGAATTCTTTTTTTTGGTTACTTTCTTTCATCGGACAGGTATTTTTTTGTTCTGTCTTGAATTTTTGCTTACAAATGAAATATGTCTATTTCGTTCATGAGTTTTTGTTCATGAAATATGTCTATTTCAGGTTGTTTGGGTTCAAATTTCTAAATCTTGAACTTACACATTTGTACATGGTTATGACTTCCTTTTCCTTATTCTTTTTTATGATTTTTGTTAGGTCACACTTGTGGAAAAGGTAGTTGTGTTGTTTACAAAAGATGGTGAACGACATAACAATTGGCATGACATGCAATCCTTTGTTGTGGAAATGCTTTGAATGTTACCCCTCACACAAAAAAAAGGGTTAATATTATGAAATGCATTTTCTTTATAGGGTATGTTTTGAGGCGAATAAAAATATATATGTTTTTTAATTATTTGATTTCTTGAAGTTGCTAGCATTCTATTAGTGCTATAATATGTTTTCTTTGCATAAACCAAGGGCATGGAATATGCTTTATTGCCTCACTTTGGTCTCCTCAAATGTTCACATCACATATAAGTTAGTAGTACCATAATTTTCTTAGGTTTTTAAAGCTCTTGCACATTATTATTTCAATATAAAAATCCTTTGCAGAAACTGAAGCATATAGTGAGCCTGCAAGTAAAGACATACCATTTATATGTTTTTTGATGAAGAAACTGAAGCACAATGCACGTATGAGAAATTCTAGCGCTTTGGACTACATAACGAAGATTGGATTATGGGGAATTATTGTTATGCATAATATTCCTTACACCGATCCTAGACGAAATTGTAAGGTTTGTCCTCTTTTATCTTCAAAAATATGTTCTTTCTAATTTCACAAAATCATGGTGTAACCCTGTTTTCATTTTGGTATTCTAAGTCATAACTATATCTTCTATACTACTTTATAATGAGTATTGGGGTGAGAAAAACCATAGGTCTTAAATTTAAGAAAAATACAACCTCCAAAGCTTGTGGTACAACAATTTAATTTAAGCTTCACTTCACAACCTAATGGATTTGTTCTTAATTTTTGATTGAAAGCCACGTTTTGACTTTCCTTCTCCCCCAAAAATACTATACCATTCTAGGCAATCCGGTGAAAAATTTGAAATCTAGCTATTAGTACAAGTCAATAGTGCAGGGTTTGGTGTTATGCAAAAGCCAAGCGGAACGACATACTAAAACCCTACATCATTTCAAAATTCAAACTCACACTCTCATGTTCGTGAACCCGCTCTTGCATCCCTCTCCGGAGACCCTCTCCGGCAACCATCTCCGTAAAGCCTCTTAGCAATACCCTCTCCGGAAACCGCCTCTTGCGGAGCTGTAGAGAAGCAATCGTTCCTCTTGCGACACAACCGGCCAATACAAGGAGGCTGTGGTAACAAGGCTAATCACCGAAGATCCTCTTGCTTGTAGGGTTTGTTTAGATTAGCATTTTTCATGATTTGTCTCAATTGTTTTGTTTGCATCTTTGACACTTGATGGTTGATCTTTTTTTTTGCAGGTTTGCTTTCACTGGTCTGTACACGTTTGTATTCCTCAACAAGGGTACCCATTCTCTAATATCGTAAAAGTGGTTGTATTTTTTAGTTGTCCTTTGGTTTTCATTTCGGGTTTATGATAGTTTGATTGGTTGATTGTTATGCGCTTGTTGTTTTTATCATTTTTTGGTTGTGCTTTGGTGATTTGCTTCGCATTTTGGTTAGTAGGTGTTAACAAGTTTTGTTTTAACTTTTCAATTTCTTAACTTTAAAGAGAAAACGACCACTTTGGGCAAAATTTAGTTTCAGCATAGTTTTAGTTTTAGCGTTTGATTTATATTTATTTATTCATCTTTTTTTGGTCAGATGATAATTTCTTCAACCATGCGTTAGTTGAATTCTTTTTTTGGTTACTTTCTTTCATCGGACAGGTATTTTTTTGTTCTGTCTTGAATTTTTGCTTACAAATGAAATATGTCTATTTCGTTCATGAGTTTTTGTTCATGAAATATGTCTATTTCAGGTTGTTTGGGTTCAAATTTCTAAATCTTGAACTTACACATTTGTACATGGTTATGACTTCCTTTTCCTTATTCTTTTGAATGATTTTTGTTAGGTCACACTTGTGGAAAAGGTAGTTGTGTTGTTTACAAAAGATGGTGAACGACATAACAATTGGCATGACATGCAATCCTTTGTTGTGGAAATGCTTTGAATGTTACCCCACACAAAAAAAAAGGGTTAATATTATGAAATGCATTTTCTTTATAGGGTATGTTTTGAGGCGAATAAAATATATATTTTTTTTTTTAATATTTTGATTTCTTGAAGTTGCTAGCATTCTATTAGTGCTATAATATGTTTTCTTTGCATAAACCAAGGGCATGGAATATGCTTTATTGCCTCACTTTGGTCTCCTCAAATGTTCACATCACATATAAGTTAGTAGTACCATAATTTTCTTAGGTTTTTTAAAGCTCTTGCACATTATTATTTTCAATATAAAAATCCTTTGCAGAAACTGAAGCATATAGTGAGCCTGCAAGTAAAGACATACCATTTTATATGTTTTTTGATGAAGAAACTGAAGCACAATGCACGTATGAGAAATTCTAGCGCTTTGGACTACATAACGAAGATTGGATTATGGGGAATTATTGTTATGCATAATATTCCTTACACCGATCCTAGACGAAATTGTAAGGTTTGTCCTCTTTTATCTTCAAAAATATGTTCTTTCTAATTTCACAAAATCATGGTAACCCTGTTTTCATTTTTGGTATTCTAAGTCATAACTATATCTTCTATACTACTTTATAATGAGTATTGGGGTGAGAAAAACCATAGGTCTTAAATTTAAGAAAAATACAACCTCCAAAGCTTGTGGTACAACCAATTTAAGCTTCACTTCACAACCTAATGGATTTGTTCTTAATTTTTGATTGAAAGCCACGTTTTGACTTTCCTTCTCCCCCAAAAATACTATACCATTCTAGGCAATCCGGTGAAAAATTTGAAATCTAGCTATTAGTACAAGTCAATAGTGCAGGGTTTGGTGTTATGCAAAAGCCAAGCGGAACGACATACTAAAACCCTACATCATTTCAAAATTCAAACTCACACTCTCATGTTCGTGAACCCGCTCTTGCATCCCTCTCCGGAGACCCTCTCCGGCAACCATCTCCGTAAAGCCTCTTAGCAATACCCTCTCCGGAAACCGCCTCTTGCGGAGCTGTAGAGAAGCAATCGTTCCTCTTGCGACACAACCGGCCAATACAAGGAGGCTGTGGTAACAAGGCTAATCACCGAAGATCCTCTTGCTTGTAGGGTTTGTTTAGATTAGCATTTTTCATGATTTGTCTCAATTGTTTTGTTTGCATCTTTGACACTTGATGGTTGATCTTTTTTTTTTGCAGGTTTGCTTTCACTGGTCTGTACACGTTTGTATTCCTCAACAAGGGTACCCATTCTCTATATCGTAAAAGTGGTTGTATTTTTTAGTTGTCCTTTGGTTTCATTTCGGGTTTATGATAGTTTGATTGGTTGATTGTTATGCGCTTGTTGTTTTATCATTTTTTGGTTGTGCTTTGGTGATTTGCTTCGCATTTTTGGTTAGTAGGTGTTAACAAGTTTTGTTTTAACTTTTCAATTTCTTAACTTTAAAGAGAAAACGACCACTTTGGGCAAAATTTACTTTCAGCATAGTTTTAGTTTTAGCGTTTGATTTATATTTATTTATTCATCTTTTTTTGGTCAGATGATAATTTTTCAACCTATGCGTTAGTTGAATTCTTTTTTTTGGTTGATTTCTTTCATCGGACAGGTATTTTTTTTTTTCTGTCTTGAATTTTTGCTTACAAATGAAATATGTCTATTTCGTTCATGAGTTTTTGTTCATGAAATATGTCTATTTCAGGTTGTTTGGGTTCAAATTTCTAAATCTTGAACTTACACATTTGTACATGGTTATGACTTCCTTTTCCTTATTCTTTTGAATGATTTTTGTTAGGTCACACTTGTGGAAAAGGTAGTTGTGTTGTTTACAAAAGATGGTGAACGACATAACAATTGGCATGACATGCAATCCTTTGTTGTGGAAATGCTTTGAATGTTACCCCTCACACAAAAAAAAAAGTTAATATTATGAAATGCATTTTCTTTATAGGGTATGTTTTGAGGCGAATAAAAATATATATGTTTTTTTAATTATTTTGATTTCTTGAAGTTGCTAGCATTCTATTAGTGCTATAATATGTTTTCTTTGCATAAACCAAGGGCATGGAATATGCTTTATTGCCTCACTTTGGTCTCCTCAAATGTTCACATCACATATAAGTTAGTAGTACCATAATTTTCTTAGGTTTTTTAAAGCTCTTGCACATTATTATTTTCAATATAAAAATCCTTTGCAGAAACTGAAGCATATAGTGAGCCTGCAAGTAAAGACATACCATTTTATATGTTTTTTGATGAAGAAACTGAAGCACAATGCACGTATGAGAAATTCTAGCGCTTTGGACTACATAACGAAGATTGGATTATGGGGAATTATTGTTATGCATAATATTCCTTACACCGATCCTAGACGAAATTGTAAGGTTTGTCCTCTTTTATCTTCAAAAATATGTTCTTTCTAATTTCACAAAATCATGGTGTAACCCTGTTTTCATTTTTGGTATTCTAAGTCATAACTATATCTTCTATACTACTTTATAATGAGTATTGGGGTGAGAAAAACCATAGGTCTTAAATTTAAGAAAAATACAACCTCCAAAGCTTGTGGTACAACCAATTTAAGCTTCACTTCACAACCTAATGGATTTGTTCTTAATTTTTGATTGAAAGCCACGTTTTGACTTTCCTTCTCCCCAAAAATACTATACCATTCTAGGCAATCCGGTGAAAAATTTGAAATCTAGCTATTAGTACAAGTCAATAGTGCAGGGTTTGGTGTTATGCAAAAGCCAAGCGGAACGACATACTAAAACCCTACATCATTTCAAAATTCAAACTCACACTCTCATGTTCGTGAACCGCTCTTGCATCCCTCTCCGGAGACCCTCTCCGGCAACCATCTCCGTAAAGCCTCTTAGCAATACCCTCTCCGGAAACCGCCTCTTGCGGAGCTGTAGAGAAGCAATCGTTCCTCTTGCGACACAACCGGCCAATACAAGGAGGCTGTGGTAACAAGGCTAATCACCGAAGATCCTCTTGCTTGTAGGGTTTGTTTAGATTAGCATTTTTCATGATTTGTCTCAATTGTTTTGTTTGCATCTTTGACACTTGATGGTTGATCTTTTTTTTTTGCAGGTTTGCTTTCACTGGTCTGTACACGTTTGTATTCCTCAACAAGGGTACCCATTCTCTTATATCGTAAAAGTGGTTGTATTTTTTAGTTGTCCTTTGGTTTTCATTTCGGGTTTATGATAGTTTGATTGGTTGATTGTTATGCGCTTGTTGTTTTATCATTTTTTGGTTGTGCTTTGGTGATTTGCTTCGCATTTTTGGTTAGTAGGTGTTAACAAGTTTTGTTTTAACTTTTCAATTTCTTAACTTTAAAGAGAAAACGACCACTTTGGGCAAAATTTACTTTCAGCATAGTTTTAGTTTTAGCGTTTGATTTATATTTATTTATTCATCTTTTTTTGGTCAGATGATAATTTTTCAACCTATGCGTTAGTTGAATTCTTTTTTTTGGTTGATTTCTTTCATCGGACAGGTATTTTTTTTTTCTGTCTTGAATTTTTGCTTACAAATGAAATATGTCTATTTCGTTCATGAGTTTTTGTTCATGAAATATGTCTATTTCAGGTTGTTTGGGTTCAAATTTCTAAATCTTGAACTTACACATTTGTACATGGTTATGACTTCCTTTTCCTTATTCTTTTGAATGATTTTTGTTAGGTCACACTTGTGGAAAAGGTAGTTGTGTTGTTTACAAAAGATGGTGAACGACATAACAATTGGCATGACATGCAATCCTTTGTTGTGGAAATGCTTTGAATGTTACCCCTCACACAAAAAAAAGGGTTAATATTATGAAATGCATTTTCTTTATAGGGTATGTTTTGAGGCGAATAAAAATATATATGTTTTTTTAATTATTTTGATTTCTTGAAGTTGCTAGCATTCTATTAGTGCTATAATATGTTTTCTTTGCATAAACCAAGGGCATGGAATATGCTTTATTGCCTCACTTTGGTCTCCTCAAATGTTCACATCACATATAAGTTAGTAGTACCATAATTTTCTTAGGTTTTTTAAAGCTCTTGCACATTATTATTTTCAATATAAAAATCCTTTGCAGAAACTGAAGCATATAGTGAGCCTGCAAGTAAAGACATACCATTTTATATGTTTTTTGATGAAGAAACTGAAGCACAATGCACGTATGAGAAATTCTAGCGCTTTGGACTACATAACGAAGATTGGATTATGGGGAATTATTGTTATGCATAATATTCCTTACACCGATCCTAGACGAAATTGTAAGGTTTGTCCTCTTTTATCTTCAAAAATATGTTCTTTCTAATTTCACAAAATCATGGTGTAACCCTGTTTTCATTTTTGGTATTCTAAGTCATAACTATATCTTCTATACTACTTTATAATGAGTATTGGGGTGAGAAAAACCATAGGTCTTAAATTTAAGAAAAATACAACCTCCAAAGCTTGTGGTACAACCAATTTAAGCTTCACTTCACAACCTAATGGATTTGTTCTTAATTTTTGATTGAAAGCCACGTTTTGACTTTCCTTCTCCCCCAAAAATACTATACCATTCTAGGCAATCCGGTGAAAAATTTGAAATCTAGCTATTAGTACAAGTCAATAGTGCAGGGTTTGGTGTTATGCAAAAGCCAAGCGGAACGACATACTAAAACCCTACATCATTTCAAAATTCAAACTCACACTCTCATGTTCGTGAACCCGCTCTTGCATCCCTCTCCGGAGACCCTCTCCGGCAACCATCTCCGTAAAGCCTCTTAGCAATACCCTCTCCGGAAACCGCCTCTTGCGGAGCTGTAGAGAAGCAATCGTTCCTCTTGCGACACAACCGGCCAATACAAGGAGGCTGTGGTAACAAGGCTAATCACCGAAGATCCTCTTGCTTGTAGGGTTTGTTTAGATTAGCATTTTTCATGATTTGTCTCAATTGTTTTGTTTGCATCTTTGACACTTGATGGTTGATCTTTTTTTTTTTGCAGGTTTGCTTTCACTGGTCTGTACACGTTTGTATTCCTCAACAAGGGTACCCATTCTCTAATATCGTAAAAGTGGTTGTATTTTTTAGTTGTCCTTTGGTTTTCATTTCGGGTTTATGATAGTTTGATTGGTTGATTGTTATGCGCTTGTTGTTTTATCATTTTTTGGTTGTGCTTTGGTGATTTGCTTCGCATTTTTGGTTAGTAGGTGTTAACAAGTTTTGTTTTAACTTTTCAATTTCTTAACTTTAAAGAGAAAACGACCACTTTGGGCAAAATTTAGTTTCAGCATAGTTTTAGTTTTAGCGTTTGATTTATATTTATTTATTCATCTTTTTTTGGTCAGATGATAATTTCTTCAACCTATGCGTTAGTTGAATTCTTTTTTTTGGTTGCTTTCTTTCATCGGACAGGTATTTTTTTTTTCTGTCTTGAATTTTTGCTTACAAATGAAATATGTCTATTTCGTTCATGAGTTTTTGTTCATGAAATATGTCTATTTCAGGTTGTTTGGGTTCAAATTTCTAAATCTTGAACTTACACATTTGTACATGGTTATGACTTCCTTTTCCTTATTCTTTTGAATGATTTTTGTTAGGTCACACTTGTGGAAAAGGTAGTTGTGTTGTTTACAAAAGATGGTGAACGACATAACAATTGGCATGACATGCAATCCTTTGTTGTGGAAATGCTTTGAATGTTACCCCTCACACAAAAAAAAGGGTTAATATTATGAAATGCATTTTCTTTATAGGGTATGTTTTGAGGCGAATAAAAATATATATGTTTTTTTAATTATTTTGATTTCTTGAAGTTGCTAGCATTCTATTAGTGCTATAATATGTTTTCTTTGCATAAACCAAGGGCATGGAATATGCTTTATTGCCTCACTTTGGTCTCCTCAAATGTTCACATCACATATAAGTTAGTAGTACCATAATTTTCTTAGGTTTTTTAAAGCTCTTGCACATTATTATTTTCAATATAAAAATCCTTTGCAGAAACTGAAGCATATAGTGAGCCTGCAAGTAAAGACATACCATTTTATATGTTTTTTGATGAAGAAACTGAAGCACAATGCACGTATGAGAAATTCTAGCGCTTTGGACTACATAACGAAGATTGGATTATGGGGAATTATTGTTATGCATAATATTCCTTACACCGATCCTAGACGAAATTGTAAGGTTTGTCCTCTTTTATCTTCAAAAATATGTTCTTTCTAATTTCACAAAATCATGGTGTAACCCTGTTTTCATTTTTGGTATTCTAAGTCATAACTATATCTTCTATACTACTTTATAATGAGTATTGGGGTGAGAAAAACCATAGGTCTTAAATTTAAGAAAAATACAACCTCCAAAGCTTGTGGTACAACCAATTTAAGCTTCACTTCACAACCTAATGGATTTGTTCTTAATTTTTGATTGAAAGCCACGTTTTGACTTTCCTTCTCCCCCAAAAATACTATACCATTCTAGGCAATCCGGTGAAAAATTTGAAATCTAGCTATTAGTACAAGTCAATAGTGCAGGGTTTGGTGTTATGCAAAAGCCAAGCGGAACGACATACTAAAACCCTACATCATTTCAAAATTCAAACTCACACTCTCATGTTCGTGAACCCGCTCTTGCATCCCTCTCCGGAGACCCTCTCCGGCAACCATCTCCGTAAAGCCTCTTAGCAATACCCTCTCCGGAAACCGCCTCTTGCGGAGCTGTAGAGAAGCAATCGTTCCTCTTGCGACACAACCGGCCAATACAAGGAGGCTGTGGTAACAAGGCTAATCACCGAAGATCCTCTTGCTTGTAGGGTTTGTTTAGATTAGCATTTTTCATGATTTGTCTCAATTGTTTTGTTTGCATCTTTGACACTTGATGGTTGATCTTTTTTTTTTGCAGGTTTGCTTTCACTGGTCTGTACACGTTTGTATTCCTCAACAAGGGTACCCATTCTCTATATCGTAAAAGTGGTTGTATTTTTTAGTTGTCCTTTGGTTTTCATTTCGGGTTTATGATAGTTTGATTGGTTGATTGTTATGCGCTTGTTGTTTTATCATTTTTTGGTTGTGCTTTGGTGATTTGCTTCGCATTTTTGGTTAGTAGGTGTTAACAAGTTTTGTTTTAACTTTTCAATTTCTTAACTTTAAAGAGAAAACGACCACTTTGGGCAAAATTTAGTTTCAGCATAGTTTTAGTTTTAGCGTTTGATTTATATTTATTTATTCATCTTTTTTTGGTCAGATGATAATTTCTTCAACCTATGCGTTAGTTGAATTCTTTTTTTTGGTTGCTTTCTTTCATCGGACAGGTATTTTTTTTTCTGTCTTGAATTTTTGCTTACAAATGAAATATGTCTATTTCGTTCATGAGTTTTTGTTCATGAAATATGTCTATTTCAGGTTGTTTGGGTTCAAATTTCTAAATCTTGAACTTACACATTTGTACATGGTTATGACTTCCTTTTCCTTATTCTTTTGAATGATTTTTGTTAGGTCACACTTGTGGAAAAGGTAGTTGTGTTGTTTACAAAAGATGGTGAACGACATAACAATTGGCATGACATGCAATCCTTTGTTGTGGAAATGCTTTGAATGTTACCCCTCACACAAAAAAAAAGGGTTAATATTATGAAATGCATTTTCTTTATAGGGTATGTTTTGAGGCGAATAAAAATATATATGTTTTTTTAATTATTTTGATTTCTTGAAGTTGCTAGCATTCTATTAGTGCTATAATATGTTTTCTTTGCATAAACCAAGGGCATGGAATATGCTTTATTGCCTCACTTTGGTCTCCTCAAATGTTCACATCACATATAAGTTAGTAGTACCATAATTTTCTTAGGTTTTTTAAAGCTCTTGCACATTATTATTTTCAATATAAAAATCCTTTGCAGAAACTGAAGCATATAGTGAGCCTGCAAGTAAAGACATACCATTTTATATGTTTTTTGATGAAGAAACTGAAGCACAATGCACGTATGAGAAATTCTAGCGCTTTGGACTACATAACGAAGATTGGATTATGGGGAATTATTGTTATGCATAATATTCCTTACACCGATCCTAGACGAAATTGTAAGGTTTGTCCTCTTTTATCTTCAAAAATATGTTCTTTCTAATTTCACAAAATCATGGTGTAACCCTGTTTTCATTTTTGGTATTCTAAGTCATAACTATATCTTCTATACTACTTTATAATGAGTATTGGGGTGAGAAAAACCATAGGTCTTAAATTTAAGAAAAATACAACCTCCAAAGCTTGTGGTACAACCAATTTAAGCTTCACTTCACAACCTAATGGATTTGTTCTTAATTTTTGATTGAAAGCCACGTTTTGACTTTCCTTCTCCCCCAAAAATACTATACCATTCTAGGCAATCCGGTGAAAAATTTGAAATCTAGCTATTAGTACAAGTCAATAGTGCAGGGTTTGGTGTTATGCAAAAGCCAAGCGGAACGACATACTAAAACCCTACATCATTTCAAAATTCAAACTCACACTCTCATGTTCGTGAACCCGCTCTTGCATCCCTCTCCGGAGACCCTCTCCGGCAACCATCTCCGTAAAGCCTCTTAGCAATACCCTCTCCGGAAACCGCCTCTTGCGGAGCTGTAGAGAAGCAATCGTTCCTCTTGCGACACAACCGGCCAATACAAGGAGGCTGTGGTAACAAGGCTAATCACCGAAGATCCTCTTGCTTGTAGGGTTTGTTTAGATTAGCATTTTTCATGATTTGTCTCAATTGTTTTGTTTGCATCTTTGACACTTGATGGTTGATCTTTTTTTTTTGCAGGTTTGCTTTCACTGGTCTGTACACGTTTGTATTCCTCAACAAGGGTACCCATTCTCTAATATCGTAAAAGTGGTTGTATTTTTTAGTTGTCCTTTGGTTTTCATTTCGGGTTTATGATAGTTTGATTGGTTGATTGTTATGCGCTTGTTGTTTTATCATTTTTTGGTTGTGCTTTGGTGATTTGCTTCGCATTTTTGGTTAGTAGGTGTTAACAAGTTTTGTTTTAACTTTTCAATTTCTTAACTTTAAAGAGAAAACGACCACTTTGGGCAAAATTTAGTTTCAGCATAGTTTTAGTTTTAGCGTTTGATTTATATTTATTTATTCATCTTTTTTTGGTCAGATGATAATTTCTTCAACCTATGCGTTAGTTGAATTCTTTTTTTTGGTTGCTTTCTTTCATCGGACAGGTATTTTTTTTTTCTGTCTTGAATTTTTGCTTACAAATGAAATATGTCTATTTCGTTCATGAGTTTTTGTTCATGAAATATGTCTATTTCAGGTTGTTTGGGTTCAAATTTCTAAATCTTGAACTTACACATTTGTACATGGTTATGACTTCCTTTTCCTTATTCTTTTGAATGATTTTTGTTAGGTCACACTTGTGGAAAAGGTAGTTGTGTTGTTTACAAAAGATGGTGAACGACATAACAATTGGCATGACATGCAATCCTTTGTTGTGGAAATGCTTTGAATGTTACCCCTCACACAAAAAAAAAGGGTTAATATTATGAAATGCATTTTCTTTATAGGGTATGTTTTGAGGCGAATAAAAATATATATGTTTTTTTAATTATTTTGATTTCTTGAAGTTGCTAGCATTCTATTAGTGCTATAATATGTTTTCTTTGCATAAACCAAGGGCATGGAATATGCTTTATTGCCTCACTTTGGTCTCCTCAAATGTTCACATTACATATAAGTTAGTAGTACCATAATTTTCTTAGGTTTTTTAAAGCTCTTGCACATTATTATTTTCAATATAAAAATCCTTTGCAGAAACTGAAGCATATAGTGAGCCTGCAAGTAAAGACATACCATTTTATATGTTTTTTGATGAAGAAACTGAAGCACAATGCACGTATGAGAAATTCTAGCGCTTTGGACTACATAACGAAGATTGGATTATGGGGAATTATTGTTATGCATAATATTCCTTACACCGATCCTAGACGAAATTGTAAGGTTTGTCCTCTTTTATCTTCAAAAATATGTTCTTTCTAATTTCACAAAATCATGGTGTAACCCTGTTTTCATTTTTGGTATTCTAAGTCATAACTATATCTTCTATACTACTTTATAATGAGTATTGGGGTGAGAAAAACCATAGGTCTTAAATTTAAGAAAAATACAACCTCCAAAGCTTGTGGTACAACCAATTTAAGCTTCACTTCACAACCTAATGGATTTGTTCTTAATTTTTGATTGAAAGCCACGTTTTGACTTTCCTTCTCCCCCAAAAATACTATACCATTCTAGGCAATCCGGTGAAAAATTTGAAATCTAGCTATTAGTACAAGTCAATAGTGCAGGGTTTGGTGTTATGCAAAAGCCAAGCGGAACGACATACTAAAACCCTACATCATTTCAAAATTCAAACTCACACTCTCATGTTCGTGAACCCGCTCTTGCATCCCTCTCCGGAGACCCTCTCCGGCAACCATCTCCGTAAAGCCTCTTAGCAATACCCTCTCCGGAAACCGCCTCTTGCGGAGCTGTAGAGAAGCAATCGTTCCTCTTGCGACACAACCGGCCAATACAAGGAGGCTGTGGTAACAAGGCTAATCACCGAAGATCCTCTTGCTTGTAGGGTTTGTTTAGATTAGCATTTTTCATGATTTGTCTCAATTGTTTTGTTTGCATCTTTGACACTTGATGGTTGATCTTTTTTTTTTTGCAGGTTTGCTTTCACTGGTCTGTACACGTTTGTATTCCTCAACAAGGGTACCCATTCTCTAATATCGTAAAAGTGGTTGTATTTTTTAGTTGTCCTTTGGTTTTCATTTCGGGTTTATGATAGTTTGATTGGTTGATTGTTATGCGCTTGTTGTTTTATCATTTTTTGGTTGTGCTTTGGTGATTTGCTTCGCATTTTTGGTTAGTAGGTGTTAACAAGTTTTGTTTTAACTTTTCAATTTCTTAACTTTAAAGAGAAAACGACCACTTTGGGCAAAATTTAGTTTCAGCATAGTTTTAGTTTTAGCGTTTGATTTATATTTATTTATTCATCTTTTTTTGGTCAGATGATAATTTCTTCAACCTATGCGTTAGTTGAATTCTTTTTTTTGGTTGCTTTCTTTCATCGGACAGGTATTTTTTTGTTCTGTCTTGAATTTTTGCTTACAAATGAAATATGTCTATTTCGTTCATGAGTTTTTGTTCATGAAATATGTCTATTTCAGGTTGTTTGGGTTCAAATTTCTAAATCTTGAACTTACACATTTGTACATGGTTATGACTTCCTTTTCCTTATTCTTTTGAATGATTTTTGTTAGGTCACACTTGTGGAAAAGGTAGTTGTGTTGTTTACAAAAGATGGTGAACGACATAACAATTGGCATGACATGCAATCCTTTGTTGTGGAAATGCTTTGAATGTTACCCCTCACACAAAAAAAAGGGTTAATATTATGAAATGCATTTTCTTTATAGGGTATGTTTTGAGGCGAATAAAAATATATATGTTTTTTTAATTATTTTGATTTCTTGAAGTTGCTAGCATTCTATTAGTGCTATAATATGTTTTCTTTGCATAAACCAAGGGCATGGAATATGCTTTATTGCCTCACTTTGGTCTCCTCAAATGTTCACATTACATATAAGTTAGTAGTACCATAATTTTCTTAGGTTTTTTAAAGCTCTTGCACATTATTATTTTCAATATAAAAATCCTTTGCAGAAACTGAAGCATATAGTGAGCCTGCAAGTAAAGACATACCATTTTATATGTTTTTTGATGAAGAAACTGAAGCACAATGCACGTATGAGAAATTCTAGCGCTTTGGACTACATAACGAAGATTGGATTATGGGGAATTATTGTTATGCATAATATTCCTTACACCGATCCTAGACGAAATTGTAAGGTTTGTCCTCTTTTATCTTCAAAAATATGTTCTTTCTAATTTCACAAAATCATGGTGTAACCCTGTTTTCATTTTTGGTATTCTAAGTCATAACTATATCTTCTATACTACTTTATAATGAGTATTGGGGTGAGAAAAACCATAGGTCTTAAATTTAAGAAAAATACAACCTCCAAAGCTTGTGGTACAACCAATTTAAGCTTCACTTCACAACCTAATGGATTTGTTCTTAATTTTTGATTGAAAGCCACGTTTTGACTTTCCTTCTCCCCCAAAAATACTATACCATTCTAGGCAATCCGGTGAAAAATTTGAAATCTAGCTATTAGTACAAGTCAATAGTGCAGGGTTTGGTGTTATGCAAAAGCCAAGCGGAACGACATACTAAAACCCTACATCATTTCAAAATTCAAACTCACACTCTCATGTTCGTGAACCCGCTCTTGCATCCCTCTCCGGAGACCCTCTCCGGCAACCATCTCCGTAAAGCCTCTTAGCAATACCCTCTCCGGAAACCGCCTCTTGCGGAGCTGTAGAGAAGCAATCGTTCCTCTTGCGACACAACCGGCCAATACAAGGAGGCTGTGGTAACAAGGCTAATCACCGAAGATCCTCTTGCTTGTAGGGTTTGTTTAGATTAGCATTTTTCATGATTTGTCTCAATTGTTTTGTTTGCATCTTTGACACTTGATGGTTGATCTTTTTTTTTTTGCAGGTTTGCTTTCACTGGTCTGTACACGTTTGTATTCCTCAACAAGGGTACCCATTCTCTAATATCGTAAAAGTGGTTGTATTTTTTAGTTGTCCTTTGGTTTTCATTTCGGGTTTATGATAGTTTGATTGGTTGATTGTTATGCGCTTGTTGTTTTATCATTTTTTGGTTGTGCTTTGGTGATTTGCTTCGCATTTTTGGTTAGTAGGTGTTAACAAGTTTTGTTTTAACTTTTCAATTTCTTAACTTTAAAGAGAAAACGACCACTTTGGGCAAAATTTAGTTTCAGCATAGTTTTAGTTTTAGCGTTTGATTTATATTTATTTATTCATCTTTTTTTGGTCAGATGATAATTTCTTCAACCTATGCGTTAGTTGAATTCTTTTTTTTGGTTGCTTTCTTTCATCGGACAGGTATTTTTTTGTTCTGTCTTGAATTTTTGCTTACAAATGAAATATGTCTATTTCGTTCATGAGTTTTTGTTCATGAAATATGTCTATTTCAGGTTGTTTGGGTTCAAATTTCTAAATCTTGAACTTACACATTTGTACATGGTTATGACTTCCTTTTCCTTATTCTTTTGAATGATTTTTGTTAGGTCACACTTGTGGAAAAGGTAGTTGTGTTGTTTACAAAAGATGGTGAACGACATAACAATTGGCATGACATGCAATCCTTTGTTGTGGAAATGCTTTGAATGTTACCCCTCACACAAAAAAAAGGGTTAATATTATGAAATGCATTTTCTTTATAGGGTATGTTTTGAGGCGAATAAAAATATATATGTTTTTTTAATTATTTTGATTTCTTGAAGTTGCTAGCATTCTATTAGTGCTATAATATGTTTTCTTTGCATAAACCAAGGGCATGGAATATGCTTTATTGCCTCACTTTGGTCTCCTCAAATGTTCACATTACATATAAGTTAGTAGTACCATAATTTTCTTAGGTTTTTTAAAGCTCTTGCACATTATTATTTTCAATATAAAAATCCTTTGCAGAAACTGAAGCATATAGTGAGCCTGCAAGTAAAGACATACCATTTTATATGTTTTTTGATGAAGAAACTGAAGCACAATGCACGTATGAGAAATTCTAGCGCTTTGGACTACATAACGAAGATTGGATTATGGGGAATTATTGTTATGCATAATATTCCTTACACCGATCCTAGACGAAATTGTAAGGTTTGTCCTCTTTTATCTTCAAAAATATGTTCTTTCTAATTTCACAAAATCATGGTGTAACCCTGTTTTCATTTTTGGTATTCTAAGTCATAACTATATCTTCTATACTACTTTATAATGAGTATTGGGGTGAGAAAAACCATAGGTCTTAAATTTAAGAAAAATACAACCTCCAAAGCTTGTGGTACAACCAATTTAAGCTTCACTTCACAACCTAATGGATTTGTTCTTAATTTTTGATTGAAAGCCACGTTTTGACTTTCCTTCTCCCCCAAAAATACTATACCATTCTAGGCAATCCGGTGAAAAATTTGAAATCTAGCTATTAGTACAAGTCAATAGTGCAGGGTTTGGTGTTATGCAAAAGCCAAGCGGAACGACATACTAAAACCCTACATCATTTCAAAATTCAAACTCACACTCTCATGTTCGTGAACCCGCTCTTGCATCCCTCTCCGGAGACCCTCTCCGGCAACCATCTCCGTAAAGCCTCTTAGCAATACCCTCTCCGGAAACCGCCTCTTGCGGAGCTGTAGAGAAGCAATCGTTCCTCTTGCGACACAACCGGCCAATACAAGGAGGCTGTGGTAACAAGGCTAATCACCGAAGATCCTCTTGCTTGTAGGGTTTGTTTAGATTAGCATTTTTCATGATTTGTCTCAATTGTTTTGTTTGCATCTTTGACACTTGATGGTTGATCTTTTTTTTTTTGCAGGTTTGCTTTCACTGGTCTGTACACGTTTGTATTCCTCAACAAGGGTACCCATTCTCTAATATCGTAAAAGTGGTTGTATTTTTTAGTTGTCCTTTGGTTTTCATTTCGGGTTTATGATAGTTTGATTGGTTGATTGTTATGCGCTTGTTGTTTTATCATTTTTTGGTTGTGCTTTGGTGATTTGCTTCGCATTTTTGGTTAGTAGGTGTTAACAAGTTTTGTTTTAACTTTTCAATTTCTTAACTTTAAAGAGAAAACGACCACTTTGGGCAAAATTTAGTTTCAGCATAGTTTTAGTTTTAGCGTTTGATTTATATTTATTTATTCATCTTTTTTTGGTCAGATGATAATTTCTTCAACCTATGCGTTAGTTGAATTCTTTTTTTTGGTTGCTTTCTTTCATCGGACAGGTATTTTTTTGTTCTGTCTTGAATTTTTGCTTACAAATGAAATATGTCTATTTCGTTCATGAGTTTTTGTTCATGAAATATGTCTATTTCAGGTTGTTTGGGTTCAAATTTCTAAATCTTGAACTTACACATTTGTACATGGTTATGACTTCCTTTTCCTTATTCTTTTGAATGATTTTTGTTAGGTCACACTTGTGGAAAAGGTAGTTGTGTTGTTTACAAAAGATGGTGAACGACATAACAATTGGCATGACATGCAATCCTTTGTTGTGGAAATGCTTTGAATGTTACCCCTCACACAAAAAAAAGGGTTAATATTATGAAATGCATTTTCTTTATAGGGTATGTTTTGAGGCGAATAAAAATATATATGTTTTTTTAATTATTTTGATTTCTTGAAGTTGCTAGCATTCTATTAGTGCTATAATATGTTTTCTTTGCATAAACCAAGGGCATGGAATATGCTTTATTGCCTCACTTTGGTCTCCTCAAATGTTCACATTACATATAAGTTAGTAGTACCATAATTTTCTTAGGTTTTTTAAAGCTCTTGCACATTATTATTTTCAATATAAAAATCCTTTGCAGAAACTGAAGCATATAGTGAGCCTGCAAGTAAAGACATACCATTTTATATGTTTTTTGATGAAGAAACTGAAGCACAATGCACGTATGAGAAATTCTAGCGCTTTGGACTACATAACGAAGATTGGATTATGGGGAATTATTGTTATGCATAATATTCCTTACACCGATCCTAGACGAAATTGTAAGGTTTGTCCTCTTTTATCTTCAAAAATATGTTCTTTCTAATTTCACAAAATCATGGTGTAACCCTGTTTTCATTTTTGGTATTCTAAGTCATAACTATATCTTCTATACTACTTTATAATGAGTATTGGGGTGAGAAAAACCATAGGTCTTAAATTTAAGAAAAATACAACCTCCAAAGCTTGTGGTACAACCAATTTAAGCTTCACTTCACAACCTAATGGATTTGTTCTTAATTTTTGATTGAAAGCCACGTTTTGACTTTCCTTCTCCCCCAAAAATACTATACCATTCTAGGCAATCCGGTGAAAAATTTGAAATCTAGCTATTAGTACAAGTCAATAGTGCAGGGTTTGGTGTTATGCAAAAGCCAAGCGGAACGACATACTAAAACCCTACATCATTTCAAAATTCAAACTCACACTCTCATGTTCGTGAACCCGCTCTTGCATCCCTCTCCGGAGACCCTCTCCGGCAACCATCTCCGTAAAGCCTCTTAGCAATACCCTCTCCGGAAACCGC
Organism: Mikania micrantha; assembly: GCA_009363875.1. Taxonomy (NCBI): domain Eukaryota; kingdom Viridiplantae; phylum Streptophyta; class Magnoliopsida; order Asterales; family Asteraceae; genus Mikania; species Mikania micrantha. The sequence continues at coordinate 64,534 of SZYD01002051.1, read as the reverse complement.
CTCTTGCGGAGCTGTAGAGAAGCAATCGTTCCTCTTGCGACACAACCGGCCAATACAAGGAGGCTGTGGTAACAAGGCTAATCACCGAAGATCCTCTTGCTTGTAGGGTTTGTTTAGATTAGCATTTTTCATGATTTGTCTCAATTGTTTTGTTTGCATCTTTGACACTTGATGGTTGATCTTTTTTTTTTTGCAGGTTTGCTTTCACTGGTCTGTACACGTTTGTATTCCTCAACAAGGGTACCCATTCTCTAATATCGTAAAAGTGGTTGTATTTTTTAGTTGTCCTTTGGTTTTCATTTCGGGTTTATGATAGTTTGATTGGTTGATTGTTATGCGCTTGTTGTTTTATCATTTTTTGGTTGTGCTTTGGTGATTTGCTTCGCATTTTTGGTTAGTAGGTGTTAACAAGTTTTGTTTTAACTTTTCAATTTCTTAACTTTAAAGAGAAAACGACCACTTTGGGCAAAATTTACTTTCAGCATAGTTTTAGTTTTAGCGTTTGATTTATATTTATTTATTCATCTTTTTTTGGTCAGATGATAATTTCTTCAACCTATGCGTTAGTTGAATTCTTTTTTTTGGTTGCTTTCTTTCATCGGACAGGTATTTTTTTGTTCTGTCTTGAATTTTTGCTTACAAATGAAATATGTCTATTTCGTTCATGAGTTTTTGTTCATGAAATATGTCTATTTCAGGTTGTTTGGGTTCAAATTTCTAAATCTTGAACTTACACATTTGTACATGGTTATGACTTCCTTTTCCTTATTCTTTTGAATGATTTTTGTTAGGTCACACTTGTGGAAAAGGTAGTTGTGTTGTTTACAAAAGATGGTGAACGACATAACAATTGGCATGACATGCAATCCTTTGTTGTGGAAATGCTTTGAATGTTACCCCTCACACAAAAAAAAGGGTTAATATTATGAAATGCATTTTCTTTATAGGGTATGTTTTGAGGCGAATAAAAATATATATGTTTTTTTAATTATTTTGATTTCTTGAAGTTGCTAGCATTCTATTAGTGCTATAATATGTTTTCTTTGCATAAAGCAAGGGCATGGAATATGCTTTATTGCCTCACTTTGGTCTCCTCAAATGTTCACATTACATATAAGTTAGTAGTACCATAATTTTCTTAGGTTTTTTAAAGCTCTTGCACATTATTGTTTTCAATATAAAAATCCTTTGCAGAAACTGAAGCATATAGTGAGCCTGCAAGTAAAGACATACCATTTTATATGTTTTTGATGAAGAAACTGAAGCACAATGCACGTATGAGAAATTCTAGCGCTTTGGACTACATAACGAAGATTGGATTATGGGGAATTATTGTTATGCATAATATTCCTTACACCGATCCTAGACGAAATTGTAAGGTTTGTCCTCTTTTATCTTCAAAAATATGTTCTTTCTAATTTCACAAAATCATGGTGTAACCCTGTTTTCATTTTTGGTATTCTAAGTCATAACTATATCTTCTATACTACTTTATAATGAGTATTGGGGTGAGAAAAACCATAGGTCTTAAATTTAAGAAAAATACAACCTCCAAAGCTTGTGGTACAACCAATTTAAGCTTCACTTCACAACCTAATGGATTTGTTCTTAATTTTTGATTGAAAGCCACGTTTTGACTTTCCTTCTCCCCCAAAAATACTATACCATTCTAGGCAATCCGGTGAAAAATTTGAAATCTAGCTATTAGTACAAGTCAATAGTGCAGGGTTTGGTGTTATGCAAAAGCCAAGCGGAACGACATACTAAAACCCTACATCATTTCAAAATTCAAACTCACACTCTCATGTTCGTGAACCCGCTCTTGCATCCCTCTCCGGAGACCCTCTCCGGCAACCATCTCCGTAAAGCCTCTTAGCAATACCCTCTCCGGAAACCGCCTCTTGCGGAGCTGTAGAGAAGCAATCGTTCCTCTTGCGACACAACCGGCCAATACAAGGAGGCTGTGGTAACAAGGCTAATCACCGAAGATCCTCTTGCTTGTAGGGTTTGTTTAGATTAGCATTTTTCATGATTTGTCTCAATTGTTTTGTTTGCATCTTTGACACTTGATGGTTGATCTTTTTTTTTTGCAGGTTTGCTTTCACTGGTCTGTACACGTTTGTATTCCTCAACAAGGGTACCCATTCTCTAATATCGTAAAAGTGGTTGTATTTTTTAGTTGTCCTTTGGTTTTCATTTCGGGTTTATGATAGTTTGATTGGTTGATTGTTATGCGCTTGTTGTTTTATCATTTTTTGGTTGTGCTTTGGTGATTTGCTTCGCATTTTTGGTTAGTAGGTGTTAACAAGTTTTGTTTTAACTTTTCAATTTCTTAACTTTAAAGAGAAAACGACCACTTTGGGCAAAATTTAGTTTCAGCATAGTTTTAGTTTTAGCGTTTGATTTATATTTATTTATTCATCTTTTTTGGTCAGATGATAATTTCTTCAACCTATGCGTTAGTTGAATTCTTTTTTTGGTTGCTTTCTTTCATCGGACAGGTATTTTTTTGTTCTGTCTTGAATTTTTGCTTACAAATGAAATATGTCTATTTCGTTCATGAGTTTTTGTTCATGAAATATGTCTATTTCAGGTTGTTTGGGTTCAAATTTCTAAATCTTGAACTTACACATTTGTACATGGTTATGACTTCCTTTTCCTTATTCTTTTGAATGATTTTTGTTAGGTCACACTTGTGGAAAAGGTAGTTGTGTTGTTTACAAAAGATGGTGAACGACATAACAATTGGCATGACATGCAATCCTTTGTTGTGGAAATGCTTTGAATGTTACCCCTCACACAAAAAAAAGGGTTAATATTATGAAATGCATTTTCTTTATAGGGTATGTTTTGAGGCGAATAAAAATATATATGTTTTTTTAATTATTTTGATTTCTTGAAGTTGCTAGCTTTCTATTAGTGCTATAATATGTTTTCTTTGCATAAACCAAGGGCATGGAATATGCTTTATTGCCTCACTTTGGTCTCCTCAAATGTTCACATTACATATAAGTTAGTAGTACCATAATTTTCTTAGGTTTTTTAAAGCTCTTGCACATTATTATTTTCAATATAAAAATCCTTTGCAGAAACTGAAGCATATAGTGAGCCTGCAAGTAAAGACATACCATTTTATATGTTTTTTGATGAAGAAACTGAAGCACAATGCACGTATGAGAAATTCTAGCGCTTTGGACTACATAACGAAGATTGGATTATGGGGAATTATTGTTATGCATAATATTCCTTACACCGATCCTAGACGAAATTGTAAGGTTTGTCCTCTTTTATCTTCAAAAATATGTTCTTTCTAATTTCACAAAATCATGGTTTAACCCTGTTTTCATTTTTGGTATTCTAAGTCATAACTATATCTTCCATACTACTTTATAAAGAGTATTGGTGTGAGAAAAACCAAAGGTCTTAAATTTAAGAAAAATACAACCTCCAAAGTGTAACATTTGTACATTTAGTCATGTAGTAGTGAACAGTGTTAGAACAGTGTGTGTACATGTTCAGTCAGTCAATGTGAACCATGTGTCATTATGTGCTTGTGTGTTAGAATCCTTATTATTTAACAAGTATGTATTATTTATTTACAGTCGAGTTCATTAGGCAAGAACAGTATTGTGTTACATCGAAACAGTGGTGGGCAGCGAGAGTGAGCCCTATATATATACTGCGTTCGGTGTAACAGGATAGTGTTGGTGCGTAGTGTCAAGACGAATATTATGACAATTAATTCAACAAGAATCTTAATACGTAAGCGAGACTGAGTATAGTTATGGGTGACGATCCATAATGATACGAATGTTGAACTTATAATTATGATTAAACGACTTTAAACATTTTAATACGATCGAAAAACGTACGCGATTGCGGGTATACACGTAATTGTGAATGTTTAACGATCTGGCAACACGCGAAGAGTAAAAATAATTATTTTAATTATTTTATATTTTTACAATTTTAAAACTCATCATTTAAATGAGTTTAACAACTCTTTTATTTTAAATCCGCGTAAAATACGCGTTACGTTCCGGAAACGCGGACCGAGCGACCGAAACGGACCCGAATACCACGCGAGCTATAAAAACCTTGAACAAGGCTTAAATGCTCATTTATTCAGCCAACAACCCTTTCTCTCTCTAAAACTCGCGAACCTACTCTCTCTCTAAAAATCCCAACTTTAAACGTTCGTATCTTCTTCGTTTCTCAACGGATTTTGGTGTTCTCGGTGTCTACGAGAAGCCCTCGACATCCTCTACACGGAAGTACAAGATTTTCGCAGATCCATCCAGCAAATCGCGAGGTAATGAAGCTTGAAAGATCACGAGTTTAGGGTTTTCGGTCATGGGTTTGTTTAAACTCGACCCTTAGCCGGATCTAGTCATCCACACTCATTTTCGAGACCCTAGAAACATTTCCTGATGCTGGTTTAGCCTAGATCAAGGTCTGGATACAAGTGTTTGACGATGGTGATGATGATGGTAACAGGTTCGGCGGCCAAACCTTCATTCTCAGCCGGCTGAACCCTAATGAGGATTCACGAACCCTGCATGGTTCGACAACTTTCAGCCGAATCCCTAGGGGGATCTCACGAACCTGTGCCGAATCATCAAGTCTATCACGAACCTCCTAGACGAACCCATGCAGACGAGTCAATTGTTAGAAGAATCCTAGTTTCTGTCGAACCTATGACGACCCAGACGAATCCAGCCGAAGTCCCCATGAAGCGAACCTTCTAGTCCACGAACCCTGTTGTTGCATGATGACGAACCCTAGACCTTCTCAGACGAACCATGGGTGATGTAGCCGAACCATGTATAGACCACGAACCCTTGATGCCACGAACCCATTTGTGCCCAACCCTGTTTATTTGTCTTGGCCGAACCTTGGCTCTAAACTCCAAGGGTTCGCTGCCAAGAGTGGCAGCCCAAGGACCTTTCGGCCCAAACCAATTCTACTCGGCCCAATCTTATTAGAACTCGGCCCATAGACGTAAACCAAGCATGATTGAGATAGGTTGGCCCATTAAGATCTTTAAATAGGCCCGATATCACTTTGGAAACTTATATGGCCTACCTATACCTTGGTTGACCAACTCAAATCCTTTAGGCCCGATTCAATTCCATTCGGCCCACTAAGATTCTAATCGGGTTGATATTGTCTTTGGCACGTTACAAGGATCATTTACATATCATTGGGCCAACACCATACCCATTTGGCCCAACACCATACTTAATTGGCCTATCGTTAGCCTAAGTGGGCCATAGACTTGGTTGAGGACCATCATGGTTACTTAGGCCCACGGGCCAATGTTGGATCATAAATTCGATAATTGTGAATTGATCAATTATGGTTTAAGTTGCAACATAACCTAATCATGGGATCAATTCACAATCACAAGACCTTAAACAATTGGAACATCTTTTCATAAGTCATGTTAATCTATGGTTATCAAATTCGCAAACAATTATCATTTCATGCATAAGGTTTATGCACAAGAGGAAACATTTCACATTTGTTTCTTGGACCCATGATCAATCAAATGATTCAAAGCATAACTTTTAAGTTTTCACAACAATCAAATCATGAGAACACAAGTCAATCAATGAATCAAAGTCTATACAATTATAAATCCTATATCTTATGTATGATTACAATGTTATAGGAAACAATTAGAAGTCCTGTTTGCTACTTGCTATTTGTTTTAGTTCAGAGTCTACTGCAGACAGGTGAGAACTTTAGCCCCTCTTTTACTGTTTTTATAACTGTTTTGGGGTGGAACACGTGATCAAAACAATCGTTTACAATCATATTTCATTACACAAGGTGTGTGTATTCTCATAAACATTATGGGTTCATTTTACGAATCCTAGGGATTTACCAACTGTTTTAAAGGAATTATCAATTATTAAACTCTTTTCACTAAAAAGGTTTTATAAAGAATCTTTGAACTGTTTTGTAACTGATTTACTCAAATGTATTTATGAAGGATAAACACTTTTAGATAAAGGGTTTTATAAACTCTTTTGTTATAAACCTTGTTGTTACACAAGGTCATCACATCATGGTATTCAAAACAAGTGCTTCACAACATGGTATTCAAATCAAGTGGTTTACAACATGGTATTCAAATCAAGTGGTTCACAACATGGTATTCAAATCAAGTGGTTCACATCATGGTATTCAAATCAAGTGGTTCTTTTCATGGTATTCAAAACAAAGGATTTAATTCGTGGAATTTAATCTAGGTTTTCAATTCATGTTATCAAATAAGGCATTAACACATCCGGTTAAAGTAAGATTCAGAAAACATGGTGTCTATTGTTGTAAACAAACTTGTAAAAGCATCAAGTATCATATTCATTAGCGTTAGTACTGGGTGATCACAACAAGGGAAAGCGGACACATTGTTTCTTATCCAGGATGGAGTTAGCTTTTAAATTTGTTTTAAAAGCTAACTGTAGGTCTGGTGTCATTGTTTTCTTATCCAGGATGGAGTTGGCTTTTAAATTTGTTTTTAAAAGCCAACTGCAGGTCTGGTGTCATATGGTTATCAAAACTGCTGATGTATTATCTAACTCCAAACGTGTTTTGGGACTTGATATTATATGTTGGCTTTCGTGCGAACAGTGATTGGACTGTTTACACTCATTTTCTTACTTGATGTTAGTTTGGGTTGCAGCTCATCCGTGTGAATCTTATGTTGCTTTAACTTACCTATGCCTTAAATCATATACTCATGTTTACAAATGTTTAAACCTATTGTTCTCACCAACTAAGTCTGTAGTTGACAGTTACTTTTCACGTGTTTCAGGTAATCAGGTTTAAGACATTCTCAGGGACAACTAAGGAGACCAATCTAAGATAGAACAAGATGAAGAAACATGCTAGGATGGATTAGAAACACACTAAATCCTGATTGTTTAATTGTCTTGATTTGAAGTCTTATTTTGTAACTATATTTTGGGTCTGTAGTTGTCTTTCTTTTGGTAGATAGCTGTCTGTAACTAAACAACTGTCTAAACATTATGAAATGTAGTAATCCATTGTGGTTGTTCTTATTCAATACTTGTGCATGATTCAACTGTTCATACGTCACCGCGCCGTGGATTCCGCACGCGGCGCAGGGGTGTGACAGGTTGGTATCAGAGCCAAGGTTGTAGAGAACTAGGAAAAACCCAATGTTTAATGACCTAGACTATAATCTAAGCTACCCAATAGGACTAAGTGCTATAGACTTGAGGATACTTAGGATCTAAGTAACTTAAGTGAGCATTAAGTCTACAATAAGCTTGAAAGATCTTAGGGACATTTTTCTAAGATTAGATATCGAGTCAAAGAATTTGAACCGGAATTCTATAATTTTAGAAACCGGATTAAATTCTCACACATTTGCATTTAAGGATTTCAGAGGCAAGGATCTGTATTCTTAGTATCCTTGATCTGAAATTCTCACACACAGATCATTATAGAAATTCGGAGGCAAAGATCTGTATTTTCAGTATCTTTGATATGAATTTCTTGTCATATTCATTATGGGATTTAGAGACAAAGATTGATATCTTTGATCTAAAGTCCTTGTCATATTCAGTATAGGATTTAGAGGCAAAGATTGGTATCTTTGATCTAAAGTCCTTGTCATATTCATTATAGGAATTCAAAGGTCAAGATCTATTAATTTAGAGTCTTGATTTGAAGTCCTTGTCATATTCATTATAGGAATTCAAATGTCAAGATCTATTAATTTAGAGTCTTGATTTGAAATCCTTGTCATGCTCATTATAGGAATTCAAAGGTCAAGAACTATTAATTTAGAATCTTGAGTTGGAATCCTTGTCATTGTTATCATTGTTATCATTATAAGGTGTTCATTATCATAGGAACTTTATAACTTAGAATCTGTGTAACAGTATTCTTTAGTTGAAGTTCTCACAAGAGATCATTATACTCGATACTGTAGGTATTGAGAACCTAGGTTAATTAACCTAGGACACACATGCTAAAACCTAAGGTTTTAATTTCGAGTAAATTAAGAACCATGGTTTACATAATCATTATCATAGCCACAGAACAAGAGGCAATCATGAAACAATCATAATCAATCAACAGTTGGAATCTTAGCCCCAAATATAGACGACGGATTAACGCTGACGTGTTGAGGTAAGTGGTGGGTCGGTGAGAGCTTACCCTATATATAAGCTTATTTCAGTATGTTAGGGGGAATCCGGCGTTTGTATTTGGAGTGAGGATTCGGGATCAACTGGACACATGGAACAGTAGTCAAACTCATGGGATACAAACATTTGGGAAACAATCATTGGTGAATCAAATCATAGTGCAATTCAACCTTGGATGAACCAAACATTATGGTGAATCAATCAAGTTGTGAACATTTTCAATGTAAACCTTAAGTGAAATTCTTAAGTGATTACATCATTAGTACTTACGGACATAAGTTAACAGGAAAGTGTAGAACACCCGTATGATTTAGTTCTACATGTTAACAACTGTTAGTAGGTGCACGCATAACATAATCATAGTTCAATCATGGAATCAATCATAGTTCAAGTTGATCAAAGATCATGGGATTCTTAATCAATGGAACACACTTGGAAATCAGTACAAACGTGTTGCCAAATGCTAGCAAGGGCATGATCGTGGTATATCGAAACGGTGGTGGGCAGCGAGAGTGAGCCCTATATATAAACTTTTTTCGGTATATCGGGAAAGTGTCAGTGTGTAGGTTTGGTGGAGAGATCATCGGACATCGTACATATTCACATGATAAGTATGCAAATAAGTTGATAACTTATACGTGTACTAGATCATATTACAATTGAATGATAATACTAGTAGTATGGATATAGTACTGACCTTATCATGAAAATTCAATTGTATCCTTCCTCATTACTGACCCACTTGTGGCTTCTATTCGTAGAATGCCTCCCCGACGTGATCCTAACGGAGGGGGTTCAACAAGTGGCAACGACGATGAAATCAACAAGATTGCTCGAGCTATCGCTGTTCATATGAGGGAAGTAATCCCTGGTATGGTCACTGATATTACCCAGAATCTTCGGGGAAGTACTAGTGATTCAGCACATAACTCAAATGCTACAACTACTGGAACTGCTAACTTCACTTTCAAGCAGTTCAATGATGCTAAGCCTCCTAAGTACTCTGGTACCGAGGGAGCTACCGGCCTACTGCAATGGCTGGAAAGCATTGAAGACATTCTCGACTTCACTGGATGTCCTGAGAATCTGAAGGTCAAGATGGCCTCAAGCGCTTTTCATAAGGGCGCACTCACTTGGTGGAATTCTGAAAAGAACACCAGAGGACGCGAAGTCGCTTTAGCTTTACCGTGGGACGGATTCAAGAACTTACTTGTGGAAAAGTTTTGTCCACGTCATGAACTGAAGAAACTGGAGGTGGAGATGTGGAATCTGGTGCAAGACAGTGGAGAGAACGCAAAGTATACAACTCGATTCCATGAGTTGTGCATTCTGGTACCCCATTTGGTTACTCCTCTATCCCGCAGGATAGAGAAATACATCGAAGGCTTGCCTCTAGTTGTTAGAGGAACTGTTATGGGTAACAACCCTACTACTTTGGAGGCAGCGATTCAACTTGGTGCTACTCTTACTGAAGAGTATGTGAAGTCTTGAGTGCTCACCCGAAAGGGATTCAAGAGAGCACAGACTGAAGAAGGCAAGAAGCCTGAACAGCACCATTACAAGAAGAAGAAGCAAAAACAATCAAGAACTTTGCAGCATTGACTGCAGCTGCTCCTACTCATGCTACACCCATTACTGCTATGCCACAACCTGCAACGACCAGAAGGCCTTATACTGGTCCGTTACCACTCTGCACCAAATGCCAGTATCATCATCTACCCAACACTCCATGCAGAAAGTGTCTCAAATGTGGGCGTATGGGACACTTGGCGGCTACATGCCGATCTGCTCATCTTGCTGCTGCAACAACTGCTACCACTACCACTGCTGCTACAGGTGGAAGGACCTGTTATAATTGTGGAGCAGAGGGACACTTCAGAAATCAGTGTCCAAAACTCAACAACAATACTGCTGCTGCTCGTGCTTTTGTCATTGGGACTGCTGAAGCACGTGAGGATCCGGCAGTCATCACGGGTACATTTCTTATCAATGATCACTATGTTTCTATCATATTCGATACTGGTGCTGATAAAAGCTTTATCTCTGCTCATACTGCTTCTGTTCTTAATATGCAACTATCTATACTTACTGCTCCCTATACAGTAGAAGTAGCGAATGGTAAGACTATAGTTGTAGATTCCATAATCCATGGTTGTGAATTAAGATTAAATGACCATCTTTTCTCCATCGATCTCATTCCTATGACTCTCGGAAGCTTCGAAGTTGTGATAGGAATGGATTGGTTATCCAAAAACAATGCTGAAATCGTATGCTCTGAGAAACTTATTCGACTTCCTCTACCGTCCGGCGAAACGATGATAGTCTACGGCGAGAAACCATGCCGCGGATTGAAGATTGTATCGTGCATCAAGGCGAGGAAGTACTTGAAGAAGAAGTATTGTGCTTTCCTGGCTCACGTGGTAGAAAAGAAACCTGAAAAGAAAGCAGTTGGAGATGTTCCAGTTATCAGAGATTATCCAGACGTATTTCCAGAAGACTTGCCTGGACTACCACCAGTCCGACAAGTGGAATTTAGAATTGATCTCGTCCCTGGAGCAAACCCAGTGGCGAAGTCACCGTATCGATTAGCACCGTCTGAGATGCAAGAACTGTCTAGTCAACTCCAAGAACTTTTAGACAAAGGTTTCATAAGACCGAGTTTCTCTCCATGGGGAGCTCCGGTTCTCTTTGTCAAAAAGAAAGACGGTTCATTTCGTATGTGTATCGATTATCGTGAGTTGAACAAGTTGACAATCAAGAATAAATATCCTCTGCCCAGGATCGATGATCTGTTTGATCAATTACAGGGAGCAACTTGCTTCTCTAAGATTGATTTGCGATCCGGGTATCATCAGTTAAGAGTAAATGATGAGGATATACCAAAGACTGCATTTAGGACTCGATATGGGCACTATGAGTTCGTGGTCATGCCATTTGGGCTGACCAATGCACCTGCAGTGTTCATGGACTTAATGAATCGAGTTTGCAGACCTTACTTGGATCAGTTTGTTATTGTCTTCATTGACGATATATTGATTTATTCCAAGTCGGAACAAGAGCATGAAGATCATTTGAGGAAAGTCTTAGAGTTACTAAGAGTTGAACAACTCTATGCTAAATTCTCAAAGTGTGAATTTTGGCTAAAGGAAGTTCACTTCTTAGGACATGTCATAAAACAAGGATGGGATACATGTAGATCCGGCGAAGATTGAGGCGATTAAGAACTGGACTACCCCATCTACTCCAACAGAGATTCGTTCATTTCTGGGTTTGGCAGGTTATTACAGAAGATTCATTGCAAACTTCTCTAAGATAGCTTTGCCACTTACCACTTTGACTCAGAAAAGTCAAGCGTTTATATGGGGACAGAAACAAGAAGATGTATTTCAACTTCTTAAACAGAAGTTATGCAACTCCCCTATCCTTAGTCTTCCAGAAGGCAGTGATGATTTCATTGTCTACTGTGATGCTTCAAATCTTGGTCTCGGTTGTGTACTTATGCAACGGGACAAGGTCATTGCTTATGCTTCAAGACAACTTAAGGTTCACGAGAAGAATTACACTACTCATGACCTTGAGTTAGGGGCTGTGGTCTTTGCATTGAAGATTTGGAGACACTACCTGTATGGTACTAAATGTGTCATCTATACAGACCACAAGAGCCTGCAACATATTCTCAATCAGAAAGAACTCAACATGAGACAACGACGTTGGGTTGAGCTTCTAACTGATTACGACTGTGAGATTCGTTACCATCCGGGTAAAGCCAATGTGGTAGCGGATGCTCTTAGTCGCAAGGAACCAGTCAAACCGATTCGTGTGAGAGCCATGGAGATCAACACACAGCCAAACTTGAAAGACTTGATTCGTATTGCACAACAACAAGTAGTAACAGATAATCAACTCAAAACAGACTTGGATTGTGGCATCGAGAAGAAACTAGAACTCCGATCTGATGGGGTGTTATATCTCAACGGCCGCATTTGGATTCCAAAGTCTGAAGAATTGCGCACACTCATCTGTGATGAGGCTCATAAGTCGCGATACTCAGTTCATCCTGGAGCCGACAAGATGTATCAAGACTTGAGGACATCTTACTGGTGGCCGGGAATGAAGAAAGACATAGCACTGTATGTGGGAAAATGTCTTACATGTTCAAAGGTCAAAGCAGAATATCAAAAACCTTCGGGACTTCTACAGCAACCTGAAATTCCTCAATGGAAATGGGAGCAAATTTCCATGGATTTCATAACAAAGTTGCCAAGAACTCCGCGAGGTTACGATTCGATTTGGGTGATCGTTGATCGACTCACCAAATCTGCTCATTTTCTCCCGATCCGAGAGGATTACAAGATGGAGAAGTTATCCACATTGTACATCAACGAAATCATTGCACGTCATGGTACACCAACATCAATCATATCTGATCGTGATAGTCGTTTCACTTCTCGCTTTTGGCAATCATTGCAAAAGGCTTTGGGAACGCGAGTTAATCTTAGCACGGCGTATCATCCCCAAACCGATGGTCAAAGCGAAAGGACTATCCAAACTCTTGAGGACATGCTTCGTTCTTGTGTCATTGACTTCGGTGGAAGTTGGGACACTCATCTCCCACTCATTGAGTTTTCATATAACAATAGCTATCATACGAGCATTCAATGTGCACCATTCGAAGCTCTATATGGTAGAAAGTGCCGATCACCGGTCTGTTGGACCGAGATTGGTGACTCACAGGTCGTAGGACCAGAACTCATTCAGGAAACATCAGACAAAATCACAATCATTCAGTCACGGCTTAAGGCCGCACGAGATCGGCAGAAGAGTTATGCTGATCGACGTCGGAAACCGCTTGAGTTTCAAGTCGGTGACCGAGTCTTACTCAAAGTTTCTCCCTGGAAAGGCGTTGTCCGATTCGGGAAGAAAGGGAAACTTGCACCAAGGTACGTTGGACCTTTTGAGATCCTGGAACGGATTGGTCCCGTAGCCTACAAACTCAAACTTCCAGTGGAGCTAAGCAATGTTCACGATACTTTTCATGTATCGAATCTTAAGAAATGCTTGGCAGATCATGATGTTCAGATTCCACTGGAAGACATACAGATTCAGAACAACATGCAATTCATTGAACGTCCAGTTGAGATCATGGATCATGGGGTCAAGAAACTTAAACGCAGCCGTATCCCGATCGTGAAAGTGCGATGGGAGGGCAAACGCGGTGCTGAGTTCACCTGGGAACGTGAAGACCAGATGAAGCTTAAGTACCCTCATCTTTTTACAGTATCTTCGGCTAGTTAATTTCGGGACGAAATTCCCTTAACTAGGGGAGACTGTAACATTTGTACATTTAGTCATGTAGTAGTGAACAGTGTTAGAACAGTGTGTGTACATGTTCAGTCAGTCAATGTGAACCATGTGACATTATGTGCTTGTGTGTTAGAATCCTTATTATTTAACAAGTATGTATTATTTATTTACAGTCGAGTTCATTAGGCAAGAACAGTATTGTGTTACATCGAAACAGTGGTGGGCAGCGAGAGTGAGCCCTATATATATACTGCGTTCGGTGTAACAGGATAGTGTTGGTGCGTAGTGTCAAGACGAATATTATGACAATTAATTCAACAAGAATCGTAATACGTAAGCGAGACTGAGTATAGTTATGGGTGACGATCCATAATGATACGAATGTTGAACTTATAATTATGATTAAACGACTTTAAACATTTTAATACGATCGAAAAACGTACGCGATTGCGGGTATACACGTAATTGTGAATGTTTAACGATCTGGCAACACGCGAAGAGTAAAAATAATTATTTTAATTATTTTATATTTTTACAATTTTGAAACTCATCATTTAAATGAGTTTAACAACTCTTTTATTTTAAATCCGCGTAAAATACGCGTTACGTTCCGGAAACGCGAACCGAGCGACCGAAACGGACCCGAATACCACGCGAGCTATAAAAACCTTGAACAAGGCTTAAATGCTCATTTATTCAGCCAACAACCCTTTCTCTCTCTAAAACTCGCGAACCTACTCTCTCTCTAAAAATCCCAACTTTAAACGTTCGTATCTTCTTCGTTTCTCAACGGATTTTGGTGTCTCTCGGTGTCCACGAGAAGCCCTCGACATCCTCTACACGGAAGTACAAGATTTTCGCAGATCCATCCAGCAAATCGCGAGGTAATGAAGCTTGAAAGATCACGAGTTTAGGGTTTTCGGTCATGGGTTTGTTTAAACTCGACCCTTAGCCGGATCTAGTCATCCACACTCATTTTCGAGACCCTAGAAACATTTCCTGATGCTGGTTTAGCCTAGATCAAGGTCTGGATACAAGTGTTTGACGATGGTGATGATGATGGTAACAGGTTCGGCGGCCAAACCTTCATTCTCAGCCGGCTGAACCCTAATGAGGATTCACGAACCCTGCATGGTTCGACAACTTTCAGCCGAATCCCTAGGGGGATCTCACGAACCTGTGCCGAATCATCAAGTCTATCACGAACCTCCTAGACGAACCCATGCAGACGAGTCAATTGTTAGAAGAATCCTAGTTTCTGTCGAACCTATGACGACCCAGACGAATCCAGCCGAAGTCCCCATGAAGCGAACCTTCTAGTCCACGAACCCTGTTGTTGCATGATGACGAACCCTAGACCTTCTCAGACGAACCATGGGTGATGTAGCCGAACCATGTATAGACCACGAACCCTTGATGCCACGAACCCATTTGTGCCCAACCCTGTTTATTTGTCTTGGCCGAACCTTGGCTCTAAACTCCAAGGGTTCGCTGCCAAGAGTGGCAGCCCAAGGACCTTTCGGCCCAAACCAATTCTACTCGGCCCAATCTTATTAGAACTCGGCCCATAGACGTAAACCAAGCATGATTGAGATAGGTTGGCCCATTAAGATCTTTAAATAGGCCCGATATCACTTTGGAAACTTATATGGCCTACCTATACCTTGGTTGACCAACTCAAATCCTTTAGGCCCGATTCAATTCCATTCGGCCCACTAAGATTCTAATCGGGTTGATATTGTCTTTGGCACGTTACAAGGATCATTTACATATCATTGGGCCAACACCATACCCATTTGGCCCAACACCATACTTAATTGGCCTATCGTTAGCCTAAGTGGGCCATAGACTTGGTTGAGGACCATCATGGTTACTTAGGCCCACGGGCCAATGTTGGATCATAAATTCGATAATTGTGAATTGATCAATTATGGTTTAAGTTGCAACATAACCTAATCATGGGATCAATTCACAATCACAAGACCTTAAACAATTGGAACATCTTTTCATAAGTCATGTTAATCTATGGTTATCAAATTCGCAAACAATTATCATTTCATGCATAAGGTTTATGCACAAGAGGAAACATTTCACATTTGTTTCTTGGACCCATGATCAATCAAATGATTCAAAGCATAACTTTTAAGTTTTCACAACAATCAAATCATGAGAACACAAGTCAATCAATGAATCAAAGTCTATACAATTATAAATCCTATATCTTATGTATGATTACAATGTTATAGGAAACAATTAGAAGTCCTGTTTGCTACTTGCTATTTGTTTTAGTTCAGAGTCTACTGCAGACAGGTGAGAACTTTAGCCCCTCTTTTACTGTTTTTATAACTGTTTTGGGGTGGAACACGTGATCAAAACAATCGTTTACAATCATATTTCATTACACAAGGTGTGTGTATTCTCATAAACATTATGGGTTCATTTTACGAATCCTAGGGATTTACCAACTGTTTTAAAGGAATTATCAATTATTAAACTCTTTTCACTAAAAAGGTTTTATAAAGAATCTTTGAACTGTTTTGTAACTGATTTACTCAAATGTATTTATGAAGGATAAACACTTTTAGATAAAGGGTTTTATAAACTCTTTTGTTATAAACCTTGTTGTTACACAAGGTCATCACATCATGGTATTCAAAACAAGTGCTTCACAACATGGTATTCAAATCAAGTGGTTTACAACATGGTATTCAAATCAAGTGGTTCACAACATGGTATTCAAATCAAGTGGTTCACATCATGGTATTCAAATCAAGTGGTTCTTTTCATGGTATTCAAAACAAAGGATTTAATTCGTGGAATTTAATCTAGGTTTTCAATTCATGTTATCAAATAAGGCATTAACACATCCGGTTAAAGTAAGATTCAGAAAACATGGTGTCTATTGTTGTAAACAAACTTGTAAAAGCATCAAGTATCATATTCATTAGCGTTAGTACTGGGTGATCACAACAAGGGAAAGCGGACACATTGTTTCTTATCCAGGATGGAGTTAGCTTTTAAATTTGTTTTAAAAGCTAACTGTAGGTCTGGTGTCATTGTTTTCTTATCCAGGATGGAGTTGGCTTTTAAATTTGTTTTTAAAAGCCAACTGCAGGTCTGGTGTCATATGGTTATCAAAACTGCTGATGTATTATCTAACTCCAAACGTGTTTTGGGACTTGATATTATATGTTGGCTTTCGTGCGAACAGTGATTGGACTGTTTACACTCATTTTCTTACTTGATGTTAGTTTGGGTTGCAGCTCATCCGTGTGAATCTTATGTTGCTTTAACTTACCTATGCCTTAAATCATATACTCATGTTTACAAATGTTTAAACCTATTGTTCTCACCAAGTCTGTAGTTGACAGTTACTTTTCACGTGTTTCAGGTAATCAAGTTTAAGACATTCTCAGGGACAACTAAGGAGACCAATCTAAGATAGAACAAGATGAAGAAACATGCTAGGATTGATTAGAAACACACTAAATCCTGATTGTTTAATTGTCTTTATTTGAAGTCTTATTTTGTAACTATATTTTGGGTCTGTAGTTGTCTTTCTTTTGATAGATAGCTGTCTGTAACTAAACAACTGTCTTAACATTATGAAACATAGTAATCCGTTGTGGTTGTTCTTATTCAATACTTGTGCATGATTCAACTGTTCATACGTCACCGCGCCGTGGATTCCGCACGCGGCGCAGGGGTGTGACACAAAGCTTGTGGTACAACCAATTAAAGCTTCACTTCACAACCTAATGGATTTGTTCTTAATTTTTGATTGAAAGCCACGTTTTGACTTTCCTTCTCCCCCAAAAATACTATACCATTCTAGGCAATCCGGTGAAAAATTTGAAATCTAGCTATTAGTACAAGTCAATAGTGCAGGGTTTGGTGTTATGCAAAAGCCAAGCGGAACGACATACTAAAACCCTACATCATTTCAAAATTCAAACTCACACTCTCATGTTCGTGAACCCGCTCTTGCATCCCTCTTCGGAGACCCTCTCCGGCAACCATCTCTGTAAAGCCTCTTAGCAATACCCTCTCCGGAAACCGCCTCTTGCGGAGCTGTAGAGAAGCAATCGTTCCTCTTGCGACACAACCGGCCAATACAAGGAGGCTGTGGTAACAAGGCTAATCACCGAAGATCCTCTTGTTTGTAGGGTTTGTTTAGATTAGCATTTTTCATGATTTGTCTCAATTGTTTTGTTTGCATCTTTGACACTTGATGGTTGATCTTTTTTTTTTGCAGGTTTGCTTTCACTGGTCTGTACACGTTTGTATTCCTCAACAAGGGTACCCATTCTCTATTATCGTAAAAGTGGTTGTATTTTTTAGTTGTCCATTGGTTTTCATTTCGGGTTTATGATAGTTTGATTGGTTGATTGTTATGCGCTTGTTGTTTTATCATTTTTTGGTTGTGCTTTGGTGATTTGCTTCGCATTTTTGGTTAGTAGGTGTTAACAAGTTTTGTTTTAAATTTTCAATTTCTTAACTTTAAAGAGAAAACGACCACTTTGGGCAAAATTTAGTTTCAGCATAGTTTTAGTTTTAGCGTTTGATTTATATTTATTTATTCATCTTTTTTTTGTCAGATGATAATTTCTTCAACCTATGCGTTAGTTGAATTCTTTTTTTTGGTTGCTTTCTTTCATCGGACAGGTATTTTTTTGTTCTGTCTTGAATTTTTGCTTACAAATGAAATATGTCTATTTCGTTCATGAGTTTTTGTTCATGAAATATGTCTATTTCAGGTTGTTTGGGTTCAAATTTCAAAATCTTGAACTAACACATTTGTACATGGTTATGACTTCATTTTCCTTATTCTTTTGAATGATTTTTGTTAGGTCACACTTGTGGAAAAGGTAGTTGTGTTGTTTACAAAAGATGGTGAACGACATAACAATTGGCATGACATGCAATCCTTTGTCGTGGAAATGCTTTGAATGTTACCCCTCACACAAAAAAAGGGTTAATATTATGAAATGCATTTTCTTTATAGGGTATGTTTTGAGGCGAATAAAAATATATATTTTTTTAATTATTTTGATTTCTTGAAGTTGCTAGCATTCTATTAGTGCTATAATATGTTTTCTTTGCATAAACAAAGGGCATGGAATATGCTTTATTGCCTCACTTTGGTCTCCTCAAATGTTCACATTACATATAAGTTAGTAGTACCATAATTTTCTTAGGTTTTTTAAAGCTCTTGCACATTATTATTTTCAATATAAAAATCCTTTGCAGAAACTGAAGCATATAGTGAGCCTGCAAGTAAAGACATACCATTTTATATGTTTTTTGATGAAGAAACTGAAGCACAATGCACGTATGAGAAATTCTAGCGCTTTGGACTACATAACGAAGATTGGATTATGGGGAATTATTGTTATGCATAATATTCCTTACACCGATCCTAGACGAAATTGTAAGGTTTGTCCTCTTTTATCTTCAAAAATATGTTCTTTCTAATTTCACAAAATCATGGTGTAACCCTGTTTTCATTCTTGGTATTCTTAGTCATAACTATATCTTCTATACTACTTTATAATGAGTATTGGGGTGAGAAAAACCAAAGGTCTTAAATTTAGGAAAAATACAACCTCCAAAGCTTGTGGTACAACCAATTTAAGCTTCACTTCACAACCTAATGGATTTGTTCTTAATTTTTGATTGAAAGCCACGTTTTGACTTTCCTTCTCCCCCAAAAATACTATACCATTCTAGGCAATCCGGTGAAAAATTTGAAATCTAGCTATTAGTACAAGTCAATAGTGCAGGGTTTGGTGTTATGCAAAAGCCAAGCGGAACGACATACTAAAACCCTACATCATTTCAAAATTCAAACTCACACTCTCATGTTCGTGAACCCGCTCTTGCATCCCTCTCCGGAGACCCTCTCCGGCAACCATCTCCGTAAAGCCTCTTAGCAATACCCTCTCCGGAAACCGCCTCTTGCGGAGCTGTAGAGAAGCAATCGTTCCTCTTGCGACACAACCGGCCAATACAAGGAGGCTGTGGTAACAAGGCTAATCACCGAAGATCCTCTTGCTTGTAGGGTTTGTTTAGATTAGCATTTTTCATGATTTGTCTCAATTGTTTTGTTTGCATCTTTGACACTTGATGGTTGATCTTTTTTTTTTGCAGGTTTTCTTTCACTGGTCTGTACACGTTTGTATTCCTCAACAAGGGTACCCATTCTCTATTATCGTAAAAGTGGTTCTATTTTTTAGTTGTCCTTTGGTTTTCATTTCGGGTTTATGATAGTTTGATTGGTTGATTGTTATGCGCTTGTTGTTTTATCATTTTTTGGTTGTGCTTTGGTGATTTGCTTCGCATTTTTGGTTAGTAGGTGTTAACAAGTTTTGTTTTAAATTTTCAATTTCTTAACTTTAAAGAGAAAACGACCACTTTGGGCAAAATTTAGTTTCAGCATAGTTTTAGTTTTAGCGTTTGATTTATATTTATTTATTCATCTTTTTTTTGTCAGATGATAATTTCTTCAACCTATGCGTTAGTTGAATTCTTTTTTTTGGTTGCTTTCTTTCATCGGACAGGTATTTTTTTGTTCTGTCTTGAATTTTTGCTTACAAATGAAATATGTCTATTTCCGTTCATGAGTTTTTGTTCATGAAATATGTCTATTTCAGGTTGTTTGGGTTCAAATTTCAAAATCTTGAACTTACACATTTGTACATGGTTATGACTTCCTTTTCCTTATTCTTTTGAATGATTTTTGTTAGGTCACACTTGTGGAAAAGGTAGTTGTGTTGTTTACAAAAGATGGTGAACGACATAACAATTGGCATGACATGCAATCCTTTGTTGTGGAAATGCTTTGAATGTTACCCCTCACACAAAAAAAAGGGTTAATATTATGAAATGCATTTTCTTTATAGGGTATGTTTTGAGGCGAATAAAAATATATATGTTTTTTTAATTATTTTGATTTCTTGAAGTTGCTAGCATTCTATTAGTGCTATAATATGTTTTCTTTGCATAAACCAAGGGCATGGAATATGCTTTATTGCCTCACTTTGGTCTCCTCAAATGTTCACATTACATGTAAGTTAGTAGTACCATAATTTTCTTAGGTTTTTTAAAGCTCTTGCACATTATTATTTTCAATATAAAAATCCTTTGCAGAAACTGAAGCATATAGTGAGCCTGCAAGTAAAGACATACCATTTTATATGTTTTTTGATGAAGAAACTGAAGCACAATGCACGTATGAGAAATTCTAGCGCTTTGGACTACATAACGAAGATTGGATTATGGGGAATTATTGTTATGCATAATATTCCTTACACCGATCCTAGACGAAATTGTAAGGTTTGTCCTCTTTTATCTTCAAAAATATGTTCTTTCTAATTTCACAAAATCATGGTTTAACCCTGTTTTCATTTTTGGTATTCTAAGTCATAACTATATCTTCTATACTACTTTATAATGAGTATTGGGGTGAGAAAAACCAAAGGTCTTAAATTTAGGAAAAATACAACCTCCAAAGCTTGTGGTACAACCAATTTAAGCTTCACTTCACAACCTAATGGATTTGTTCTTAATTTTTGATTGAAAGCCACGTTTTGACTTTCCTTCTCCCCCAAAAATACTATACCATTCTAGGCAATCCGGTGAAAAATTTGAAATCTAGCTATTAGTACAAGTCAATAGTGCAGGGTTTGGTGTTATGCAAAAGCCAAGCGGAACGACATACTAAAACCCTACATCATTTCAAAATTCAAACTCACACTCTCATGTTCGTGAACCCGCTCTTGCATCCCTCTCCGGAGACCCTCTCCGGCAACCATCTCCGTAAAGCCTCTTAGCAATACCCTCTCCGGAAACCGCCTCTTGCGGAGCTGTAGAGAAGCAATCGTTCCTCTTGCGACACAACCGGCCAATACAAGGAGGCTGTGGTAACAAGGCTAATCACCGAAGATCCTCTTGCTTGTAGGGTTTGTTTAGATTAGCATTTTTCATGATTTGTCTCAATTGTTTTGTTTGCATCTTTGACACTTGATGGTTGATCTTTTTTTTTTGCAGGTTTGCTTTCACTGGTCTGTACACGTTTGTATTCCTCAACAAGGGTACCCATTCTCTATTATCGTAAAAGTGGTTCTATTTTTTAGTTGTCCTTTGGTTTTCATTTCGGGTTTATGATAGTTTGATTGGTTGATTGTTATGCGCTTGTTGTTTTATCATTTTTTGGTTGTGCTTTGGTGATTTGCTTCGCATTTTTGGTTAGTAGGTGTTAACAAGTTTTGTTTTAAATTTTCAATTTCTTAACTTTAAAGAGAAAACGACCACTTTGGGCAAAATTTAGTTTCAGCATAGTTTTAGTTTTAGCGTTTGATTTATATTTATTTATTCATCTTTTTTTGGTCAGATGATAATTTCTTCAACCTATGCGTTAGTTGAATTCTTTTTTTTGGTTGCTTTCTTTCATCGGACAGGTATTTTTTTGTTCTGTCTTGAATTTTTGCTTACAAATGAAATATGTCTATTTCGTTCATGAGTTTTTGTTCATGAAATATGTCTATTTCAGGTTGTTTGGGTTCAAATTTCTAAATCTTGAACTTACACATTTGTACATGGTTATGACTTCCTTTTCCTTATTCTTTTGAATGATTTTTGTTAGGTCACACTTGTGGAAAAGGTAGTTGTGTTGTTTACAAAAGATGGTGAACGACATAACAATTGGCATGACATGCAATCCTTTGTTGTGGAAATGCTTTGAATGTTACCCCTCACACAAAAAAAAAGGGTTAATATTATGAAATGCATTTTCTTTATAGGGTATGTTTTGAGGCGAATAAAAATATATATGTTTTTTTAATTATTTTGATTTCTTGAAGTTGCTAGCATTCTATTAGTGCTATAATATGTTTTCTTTGCATAAACCAAGGGCATGGAATATGCTTTATTGCCTCACTTTGGTCACCTCAAATGTTCACATTACATGTATGTTGGTAGTACGATAATTTTCTTAGGTTTTTTTAAAGCACTTGCACATTATTATTTTCAATGTAAAAATCCTTTGCAGAAACTGAAGCATATAGTGAGCCTTCAAGTAAAGACATACCATTTTAGATGTTTTTTGATGAAGAAACTGAAGCACAATGCACGTATGAGAAATTCTAGCGCTTTGGACTACATAACGAAGATTGGATTATGGGGAATTATTGTTATGCATAATATTCCTTACACCGATCCTAGACGAAATGGTAAGGTTTGTCCTCTTTTATCTTCAAAAATATGTTCTTTCTAATTTACACAAAATCATGGTTTAACCCTGTTTTCATTTTTGGTATTCTAAGTCATAACTATATCTTCTATACTACTTTATAATGAGTATTGGGTGAGAAAAACCAAAGGTCTTAAATCTAAGAAAAATACAACCTCCAAAGCTTGTGGTACAACCAATTTAAGCTTCACTTCACAACCTAATGGATTTGTTCTTAATTTTTGATTGAAAGCCACGTTTTGACTTTGCTTCTCCCCCAAAAATACTATACCATTCTAGGCAATCCGGTGAAAAATTTGAAATCTAGCTATTAGTACAAGTCAATAGTGCAGGGTTTGGTGTTATGCAAAAGCCAAGCGGAACGACATACTAAAACCCTACATCATTTCAAAATTCAAACTCACACTCTCATGTTCGTGAACCCGCTCTTGCATCCCTCTCCGGCAACCATCTCCGTAAAGCCTCTTAACAATACCCTCTCCGGAAACCGCCTCTTGCGGAGCTCTAGAGAAGCAATCGTTCCTCTTGCGACACAACCGGCCAATACAAGGAGGCTGTGGTAACAAGGCTAATCACCGAAGATCCTCTTGCTTGTAGGGTTTGTTTAGATTAGCATTTTTCATGATTTGTCTCAATTGTTTTGTTTGCATCTTTGACACTTGATGGTTGATCTTTTTTTTTTGCAGGTTTGCTTTCACTGGTCTGTACACGTTTGTATTCCTCAACAAGGGTACCCATTCTCTATTATCGTAAAAGTGGTTCTACTTTTTAGTTGTCCTTTGGTTTTCATTTCGGGTTTATGATAGTTTGATTGGTTGATTGTTATGCGCTTGTTGTTTTATCATTTTTTGGTTGTGCTTTGGTGATTTGCTTCGCATTTTTGGTTAGTAGGTGTTAACAAGTTTTGTTTTAAATTTTCAATTTCTTAACTTTAAAGAGAAAACGACCACTTTGGGCAAAATTTAGTTTCAGCATAGTTTTAGTTTTAGCGTTTGATTTATATTTATTTATTCATCTTTTTTTGTCAGATGATAATTTCTTCAACCTATGCGTTAGTTGAATTCTTATTTTTGGTTGCTTTCTTTCATCGGACAGGTATTTTTTTGTTCTGTCTTGAATTTTTGCTAACAAATGAAATATGTCTATTTCGTTCATGAGTTTTTGTTCATGAAATTTGTCTATTTCAGGTTGTTTGGGTTCAAATTTCTAAATCTTGAACTTACACATTTGTACAATGTTATGACTTCCTTTTCCTTATTCTTTTGAATGATTTTTGTTAGGTCACACTTGTGGAAAAGGTAGTTGTGTTGTTTACAAAAGATGGTGAACGACATAACAATTGGCATGACATGCGATCCTTTGTTGTGGAAATGCTTTGAATGTTACCCCTCACACAAAAAAAAGGGTTAATATTATGAAATGCATTTTCTTTATAGGGTATGTTTTGAGGCGAATAAAAATATATATGTTTTTTTAATTATTTTGATTTCTTGAAGTTGCTAGCATTCTATTAGTGCTATAATATGTTTTCTTTGCATAAACCAAGGGCATGGAATATGCTTTATTGCCTCACTTTGGTCACCTCAAATGTTCACATTACATGTAAGTTAGTAGTACCATAATTTTCTTAGGTTTTTTAAAGCACTTGCACATTATTATTTTCAATATAAAAATCCTTTGCAGAAACTGAAGCATATAGTGAGCCTGCAAGTAAAGACATACCATTTTATATGTTTTTTGATGAAGAAACTGAAGCACAATGCACGTATGAGAAATTCTAGCGCTTTGGACTACATAACGAAGATTGGATTATGGGGAATTATTGTTATGCATAATATTCCTTACACCGATCCTAGACGAAATGGTAAGGTTTGTCCTCTTTTATCTTCAAAAATATGTTCTTTCTAATTTACACAAAATCATGGTTTAACCCTGTTTTCATTTTTGGTATTCTAAGTCATAACTATATCTTCTATACTACTTTATAATGAGTATTGGGTGAGAAAAACCAAAGGTCTTAAATTTAAGAAAAATAAAACCTCCAAAGCTTGTGGTACAACCAATTTAAGCTTCACTTCACAACCTAATGGATTTGTTCTTAATTTTTGATTGAAAGCCACGTTTTTACTTTCCTTCTCCCCCAAAAATACTATACCATTCTAGGCAATCCGGTGTAAAATTTGAAATCTAGCTATTAGTACAAGTCAATAGTGCAGGGTTTGGTGTTATGCAAAAGCCAAGCGGAACGACATACTAAAACCCTACATCATTTCAAAATTCAAACTCACACTCTCATGTTCGTGAACCCGCTCTTGCATCCCTCTCCGGAGACCCTCTCCGGCAACCATCTCCGTAAAGCCTCTTAGCAATACCCTCTCCGGAAACCGCCTCTTGCGGAGCTGTAGAGAAGCAATCGTTCCTCTTGCGACACAACCGGCCAATACAAGGAGGCTGTGGTAACAAGGCTAATCACCGAAGATCCTCTTACTTGTAGGGTTTGTTTAGATTAGCATTTTTCATGATTTGTCTCAATTGTTTTGTTTGCATCTTTGACACTTGATGGTTGATCTTTTTTTTTTTGCAGGTTTGCTTTCACTGGTCTGTACACGTTTGTATTCCTCAACAAGGGTACCCATTCTCTATTATCGTAAAAGTGGTTCTATTTTTTAGTTGTCCTTTGGTTTTCATTTCGGGTTTATGATAGTTTGATTGGTTGATTGTTATGCGCTTGTTGTTTTATCATCTTTTGGTTGTGCTTTGGTGATTTGCTTCGCATTTTTGGTTAGTAGGTGTTAACAAGTTTTGTTTTAAATTTTCAATTTCTTAACTTTAAAGAGAAAACGACCACTTTGGGCAAAATTTAGTTTCAGCATAGTTTTAGTTTTAGCGTTTGATTTATATTTATTTATTCATCTTTTTTGGTCAGATGATAATTTCTTCAACCTATGCGTTAGTTGAATTCTTATTTTTGGTTGCTTTCTTTCATCGGACAGGTATTTTTTTGTTCTGTCTTGAATTTTTGCTAACAAATGAAATATGTCTATTTCCGTTCATGAGTTTTTGTTCATGAAATGTCTATTTCAGGTTGTTTGGGTTCAAATTTCTAAATCTTGAACTTACACATTTGTACATGGTTATGACTTCCTTTTCCTTATTCTTTTGAATGATTTTTGTTAGGTCACACTTGTGGAAAAGGTAGTTGTGTTGTTTACAAAAGATGGTGAACGACATAACAATTGGCATGACATGCAATCCTTTGTTGTGGAAATGCTTTGAATGTTACCCCTCACACAAAAAAAAGGGTTAATATTATGAAATGCATTTTCTTTATAGGGTATGTTTTGAGGCGAATAAAAATATATATTTTTTTAATTATTTTGATTTCTTGAAGTTGCTAGCATTCTATTAGTGCTATAATATGTTTTCTTTGCATAAACCAAGGGCATGGAATATGCTTTATTGCCTCACTTTGGTCACCTCAAATGTTCACATTACATGTATGTTGGTAGTACGATAATTTTCTTAGGTTTTTTTAAAGCACTTGCACATTATTATTTTCAATGTAAAAATCCTTTGCAGAAACTGAAGCATATAGTGAGCCTGCAAGTAAAGACATACCATTTTATATGTTTTTTGATGAAGAAACTGAAGCACAATGCACGTATGAGAAATTCTAGCGCTTTGGACTACATAACGAAGATTGGATTATGGGGAATTATTGTTATGCATAATATTCCTTACACCGATCCTAGACGAAATGGTAAGGTTTGTCCTCTTTTATCTTCAAAAATATGTTCTTTCTAATTTACACAAAATCATGGTTTAACCCTGTTTTCATTTTTGGTATTCTAAGTCATAACTATATCTTCTATACTACTTTATAATGAGTATTGGGTGAGAAAAACCAAAGGTCTTAAATTTAAGAAAAATAAAACCTCCAAAGCTTGTGGTACAACCAATTTAAGCTTCACTTCACAACCTAATGGATTTGTTCTTAATTTTTGATTGAAAGCCACGTTTTTACTTTCCTTCTCCCCCAAAAATACTATACCATTCTAGGCAATCCGGTGAAAAATTTGAAATCTAGCTATTAGTACAAGTCAATAGTGCAGGGTTTGGTGTTATGCAAAAGCCAAGCGGAACGACATACTAAAACCCTACATCATTTCAAAATTCAAACTCACACTCTCATGTTCGTGAACCCGCTCTTGCATCCCTCTCCGGCAACCATCTCCGTAAAGCCTCTTAGCAATACCCTCTCCGGAAACCGCCTCTTGCGGAGCTGTAGAGAAGCAATCGTTCCTCTTGCGACACAACCGGCCAATACAAGGAGGCTGTGGTAACAAGGCTAATCACCGAAGATCCTCTTGCTTGTAGGGTTTGTTTAGATTAGCATTTTTCATGATTTGTCTCAATTGTTTTGTTTGCATCTTTGACACTTGATGGTTGATCTTTTTTTTTTGCAGGTTTGCTTTCACTGGTCTGTACACGTTTGTATTCCTCAACAAGGGTACCCATTCTCTATTATCGTAAAAGTGGTTCTAT
Source organism: Mikania micrantha (assembly GCA_009363875.1). Taxonomy (NCBI): domain Eukaryota; kingdom Viridiplantae; phylum Streptophyta; class Magnoliopsida; order Asterales; family Asteraceae; genus Mikania; species Mikania micrantha. Next base: position 37,249 of record SZYD01002051.1, on the reverse strand, counting down.
TTTTTAGTTGTCCTTTGGTTTTCATTTCGGGTTTATGATAGTTTGATTGGTTGATTGTTATGCGCTTGTTGTTTTATCATTTTTTGGTTGTGCTTTGGTGATTTGCTTGGCATTTTTGGTTAGTAGGTGTTAACAAGTTTTGTTTTAAATTTTCAATTTCTTAACTTTAAAGAGAAAACGACCACTTTGGGCAAAATTTAGTTTCAGCATAGTTTTAGTTTTAGCGTTTGATTTATATTTATTTATTCATCTTTTTTTTGTCAGATGATAATTTCTTCAACCTATGCGTTAGTTGAATTCTTATTTTTGGTTGCTTTCTTTCATCGGACAGGTATTTTTTTGTTCTGTCTTGAATTTTTGCTAACAAATGAAATATGTCTATTTCCGTTCATGAGTTTTTGTTCATGAAATATGTCTATTTCAGGTTGTTTGGGTTCAAATTTCTAAATCTTGAACTTACACATTTGTACATGGTTATGACTTCCTTTTCCTTATTCTTTTGAATGATTTTTGTTAGGTCACACTTGTGGAAAAGGTAGTTGTGTTGTTTACAAAAGATGGTGAACGACATAACAATTGGCATGACATGCAATCCTTTGTTGTGGAAATGCTTTGAATGTTACCCCTCACACAAAAAAAAGGGTTAATATTATGAAATGCATTTTCTTTATAGGGTATGTTTTGAGGCGAATAAAAATATATATGTTTTTTTAATTATTTTGATTTCTTGAAGTTGCTAGCATTCTATTAGTGCTATAATATGTTTTCTTTGCATAAACCAAGGGCATGGAATATGCTTTATTGCCTCACTTTGGTCACCTCAAATGTTCACATTACATGTAAGTTAGTAGTACCATAATTTTCTTAGGTTTTTTAAAGCACTTGCACATTATTATTTTCAATATAAAAATCCTTTGCAGAAAATGAAGCATATAGTGAGCCTGCAAGTAAAGACATACCATTTTATATGTTTTTTGATGAAGAAACTGAAGCACAATGCACGTATGAGAAATTCTAGCGCTTTGGACTACATAACGAAGATTGGATTATGGGGAATTATTGTTATGCATAATATTCCTTACACCGATCCTAGACGAAATGGTAAGGTTTGTCCTCTTTTATCTTCAAAAATATGTTCTTTCTAATTTACACAAAATCATGGTTTAACCCTGTTTTCATTTTTGGTATTCTAAGTCATAACTATATCTTCTATACTACTTTATAATGAGTATTGGTGTGAGAAAAACCAAAGGTCTTAAATTTAAGAAAAATAAAACCTCCAAAGCTTGTGGTACAACCAATTTAAGCTTCACTTCACAACCTAATGGATTTGTTCTTAATTTTTGATTGAAAGCCACGTTTTTACTTTCCTTCTCCCCCAAAAATACTATACCATTCTAGGCAATCCGGTGTAAAATTTGAAATCTAGCTATTAGTACAAGTCAATAGTGCAGGGTTTGGTGTTATGCAAAAGCCAAGCGGAACGACATACTAAAACCCTACATCATTTCAAAATTCAAACTCACACTCCCATGTTCGTGAAACCGCTCTTGCATCCCTCTCCGGAGACCCTCTCCGGCAACCATCTCCGTAAAGCCTCTTAGAAATACCCTCTCCGGAAACCGCCTCTTGCGGAGCTGTAGAGAAGCAATCGTTCCTCTTGCGACACAACCGGCCAATACAAGGAGGCTGTGGTAACAAGGCTAATCACCGAAGATCCTCTTACTTGTAGGGTTTGTTTAGATTAGCATTTTTCATGATTTGTCTCAATTGTTTTGTTTGCATCTTTGACACTTGATGGTTGATCTTTTTTTTTTGCAGGTTTGCTTTCACTGGTCTGTACACGTTTGTATTCCTCAACAAGGGTACCCATTCTCTATTATCGTAAAAGTGGTTCTATTTTTTAGTTGTCCTTTGGTTTTCATTTCGGGTTTATGATAGTTTGATTGGTTGATTGTTATGCGCTTGTTGTTTTATCATCTTTTGGTTGTGCTTTGGTGATTTGCTTTGCATTTTTGGTTAGTAGGTGTTAACAAGTTTTGTTTTAAATTTTCAATTTCTTAACTTTAAAGAGAAAACGACCACTTTGGGCAAAATTTAGTTTCAGCATAGTTTTAGTTTTAGCGTTTGATTTATATTTATTTATTCATCTTTTTTTGGTCAGATGATAATTTCTTCAACCTATGCATTAGTTGAATTCTTATTTTTGGTTGCTTTCTTTCATCGGACAGGTATTTTTTTGTTCTGTCTTGAATTTTTGCTAACAAATGAAATATGTCTATTTCCGTTCATGAGTTTTTGTTCATGAAATGTCTATTTCAGGTTGTTTGGGTTCAAATTTCTAAATCTTGAACTTACACATTTGTACATGGTTATGACTTCCTTTTCCTTATTCTTTTGAATGATTTTTGTTAGGTCACACTTGTGGAAAAGGTAGTTGTGTTGTTTACAAAAGATGGTGAACGACATAACAATTGGCATGACATGCAATCCTTTGTTGTGGAAATGCTTTGAATGTTACCCCTCACACAAAAAAAAGGGTTAATATTATGAAATGCATTTTCTTTATAGGGTATGTTTTGAGGCGAATAAAAATATATATGTTTTTTAATTATTTTGATTTCTTGAAGTTGCTAGCATTCTATTAGTGCTATAATATGTTTTCTTTGCATAAACCAAGGGCATGGAATATGCTTTATTGCCTCACTTTGGTCACCTCAAATGTTCACATTACATGTATGTTGGTAGTACGATAATTTTCTTAGGTTTTTTTAAAGCACTTGCACATTATTATTTTCAATATAAAAATCCTTTGCAGAAACTGAAGCATATAGTGAGCCTGCAAGTAAAGACATACCATTTTATATGTTTTTTGATGAAGAAACTGAAGCACAATGCACGTATGAGAAATTCTAGCGCTTTGGACTACATAACGAAGATTGGATTATGGGGAATTATTGTTATGCATAATATTCCTTACACCGATCCTAGACGAAATGGTAAGGTTTGTCCTCTTTTATCTTCAAAAATATGTTCTTTCTAATTTACACAAAATCATGGTTTAACCCTGTTTTCATTTTTGGTATTCTAAGTCATAACTATATCTTCTATACTACTTTATAATGAGTATTGGGTGAGAAAAACCAAAGGTCTTAAATTTAAGAAAAATAAAACCTCCAAAGCTTGTGGTACAACCAATTTAAGCTTCACTTCACAACCTAATGGATTTGTTCTTAATTTTTGATTGAAAGCCACGTTTTTACTTTCCTTCTCCCCCAAAAATACTATACCATTCTAGGCAATCCGGTGAAAAATTTGAAATCTAGCTATTAGTACAAGTCAATAGTGCAGGGTTTGGTGTTATGCAAAAGCCAAGCGGAACGACATACTAAAACCCTACATCATTTCAAAATTCAAACTCACACTCTCATGTTCGTGAACCCGCTCTTGCATCCCTCTCCGGCAACCATCTCCGTAAAGCCTCTTAGCAATACCCTCTCCGGAAACCGCCTCTTGCGGAGCTCTAGAGAAGCAATCGTTCCTCTTGCGACACAACCGGCCAATACAAGGAGGCTGTGGTAACAAGGCTAATCACCGAAGATCCTCTTGCTTGTAGGGTTTGTTTAGATTAGCATTTTTCATGATTTGTCTCAATTGTTTTGTTTGCATCTTTGACACTTGATGGTTGATCTTTTTTTTTTGCAGGTTTGCTTTCACTGGTATGTACACGTTTGTATTCCTCAACAAGGGTACCCATTCTCTATTATAGTAAAAGTGGTTCTACTTTTTAGTTGTCCTTTGGTTTTCATTTCGGGTTTATGATAGTTTGATTGGCTGATTGTTATGCGCTTGTTGTTTTATCATTTTTTGGTTGTGCTTTGGTGATTTGCTTGGCATTTTTGGTTAGTAGGTGTTAACAAGTTTTGTTTTAAATTTTCAATTTCTTAACTTTAAAGAGAAAGCGACCACTTTGGGCAAAATTTAGTTTCAGCATAGTTTTAGTTTTAGCGTTTGATTTATATTTATTTATTCATCTTTTTTTTGTCAGATGATAATTTCTTCAACCAATGCGTTAGTTGAATTCTTATTTTTGGTTGCTTTCTTTCATCGGACAGGTATTTTTTTTTTCTGTCTTGAATTTTTGCTAACAAATGAAATATGTCTATTTCCGTTCATGAGTTTTTGTTCATGAAATTTGTCTATTTCAGGTTGTTTGGGTTCAAATTTCTAAATCTTGAACTTACACATTTGTACAATGTTATGACTTCCTTTTCCTTATTCTTTTGAATGATTTTTGTTAGGTCACACTTGTGGAAAAGGTAGTTGTGTTGTTTACAAAAGATGGTGAACGACATAACAATTGGCATGACATGCGATCCTTTGTTGTGGAAATGCTTTGAATGTTACCCCTCACACAAAAAAAAGGGTTAATATTATGAAATGCATTTTCTTTATAGGGTATGTTTTGAGGCGAATAAAAATATATATGTTTTTTTAATTATTTTGATTTCTTGAAGTTGCTAGCATTCTATTAGTGCTACAATATGTTTTCTTTGCATAAACCAAGGGCATGGAATATGCTTTATTGCCTCACTTTGGTCACCTCAAATGTTCACATTACATGTAAGTTGGTAGTACCATAATTTTCTTAGGTTTTTTAAAGCACTTGCACATTATTATTTTCAATATAAAAATCCTTTGCAGAAAATGAAGCATATAGTGAGCCTGCAAGTAAAGACATACCATTTTATATGTTTTTTGATGAAGAAACTGAAGCACAATGCACGTATGAGAAATTCTAGCGCTTTGGACTACATAACGAAGATTGGATTATGGGGAATTATTGTTATGCACAATATTCCTTACACCGATCCTAGACGAAATGGTAAGGTTTGTCCTCTTTTATCTTCAAAAATATGTTCTTTCTAATTTACACAAAATCATGGTTTAACCCTGTTTTCATTTTTGGTATTCTAAGTCACAACTATATCTTCTATACTACTTTATAATGAGTATTGGTGTGAGAAAAACCAAAGGTCTTAAATTTAAGAAAAATAAAACCTCCAAAGCTTGTGGTACAACCAATTTAAGCTTCACTTCACAACCTAATGGATTTGTTCTTAATTTTTGATTGAAAGCCACGTTTTTACTTTCCTTCTCCCCCAAAAATACTATACCATTCTAGGCAATCCGGTGTAAAATTTGAAATCTAGCTATTAGTACAAGTCAATAGTGCAGGGTTTGGTGTTATGCAAAAGCCAAGCGGAACGACATACTAAAACCCTACATCATTTCAAAATTCAAACTCACACTCCCATGTTCGTGAAACCGCTCTTGCATCCCTCTCCGGAGACCCTCTCCGGCAACCATCTCCGTAAAGCCTCTTAGCAATACCCTCTCCGGAAACCGCCTCTTGCGGAGCTGTAGAGAAGCAATCGTTCCTCTTGCGACACAACCGGCCAATACAAGGAGGCTGTGGTAACAAGGCTAATCACCGAAGATCCTCTTGCTTGTAGGGTTTGTTTAGATTAGCATTTTTCATGATTTGTCTCAATTGTTTTGTTTGCATCTTTGACACTTGATGGTTGATCTTTTTTTTTTGCAGGTTTGCTTTCACTGGTCTGTACACGTTTGTATTCCTCAACAAGGGTACCCATTCTCTATTATCGTAAAAGTGGTTCTATTTTTTAGTTGTCCTTTGGTTTTCATTTCGGGTTTATGATAGTTTGATTGGTTGATTGTTATGCGCTTGTTGTTTTATCATTTTTGGTTGTGCTTTGGTGATTTGCTTTGCATTTTTGGTTAGTAGGTGTTAACAAGTTTTGTTTTAAATTTTCAATTTCTTAACTTTAAAGAGAAAACGACCACTTTGGGCAAAATTTAGTTTCAGCATAGTTTTAGTTTTAGCGTTTGATTTATATTTATTTATTCATCTTTTTTGGTCAGATGATAATTTCTTCAACCTATGCATTAGTTGAATTCTTATTTTTGGTTGCTTTCTTTCATCAGACAGGTATTTTTTTGTTCTATCTTGAATTTTTGCTAACAAATGAAATATCTCTATTTCCGTTCATGAGTTTTTGTTCATGAAATGTCTATTTCAGGTTGTTTGGGTTCAAATTTCTAAATCTTGAACTTACACATTTGTACATGGTTATGACTTCCTTTTCCTTATTCTTTTGAATGATTTTTGTTAGGTCACACTTGTGGAAAAGGTAGTTGTGTTGTTTACAAAAGATGGTGAACGACATAACAATTGGCATGACATGCAATCATTTATTGTGGAAATGCTTTGAATGTTACCCCTCACACAAAAAAAAGGGTTAATATTATGAAATGCATTTTCTTTATAGGGTATGTTTTGAGGCGAATAAAAATATATATGTTTTTTAATTATTTTGATTTCTTGAAGTTGCTAGCATTCTATTAGTGCTATAATATGTTTTCTTTGCATAAACCAAGGGCATGGAATATGCTTTATTGCCTCACTTTGGTCACCTCAAATGTTCACATTACATGTAAGTTGGTAGTACCATAATTTTCTTAGGTTTTTTTTAAAGCACTTGCACATTATTATTTTCAATATAAAAATCCTTTGCAGAAACTGAAGCATATAGTGAGCCTGCAAGTAAAGACATACCATTTTATATGTTTTTTGATGAAGAAACTGAAGCACAATGCACGTATGAGAAATTCTAGCGCTTTGGACTACATAACGAAGATTGGATTATGGGGAATTATTGTTATGCATAATATTCCTTACACCGATCCTAGACGAAATGGTAAGGTTTGTCCTCTTTTATCTTCAAAAATATGTTCTTTCTAATTTACACAAAATCATGGTTTAACCCGGTTTTCATTTTTGGTATTCTAAGTCATAACTATATCTTCTATACTACTTTATAATGAGTATTGGGTGAGAAAAACCAAAGGTCGTAAATTTAAGAAAAATAAAACCTCCAAAGCTTGTGGTACAACCAATTTAAGCTTCACTTCACAACCTAATGGATTTGTTCTTAATTTTTGATTGAAAGCCACGTTTTTACTTTCCTTCTCCCCCAAAAATACTATACCATTCTAGGCAATCCGGTGAAAAATTTGAAATCTAGCTATTAGTACAAGTCAATAGTGCAGGGTTTGGTGTTATGCAAAAGCCAAGCGGAACGACATACTAAAACCCTACATCATTTCAAAATTCAAACTCACACTCTCATGTTCGTGAACCCGCTCTTGCATCCCTCTCCGGCAACCATCTCCGTAAAGCCTCTTAGCAATACCCTCTCCGGAAACCGCCTCTTGCGGAGCTCTAGAGAAGCAATCGTTCCTCTTGCGACACAACCGGCCAATACAAGGAGGCTGTGGTAACAAGGCTAATCACCGAAGATCCTCTTGCTTGTAGGGTTTGTTTAGATTAGCATTTTTCATGATTTGTCTCAATTGTTTTGTTTGCATCTTTGACACTTGATGGTTGATCTTTTTTTTTTGCAGGTTTGCTTTCACTGGTATGTACACGTTTGTATTCCTCAACAAGGGTACCCATTCTCTATTATAGTAAAAGTGGTTCTACTTTTTAGTTGTCCTTTGGTTTTCATTTCGGGTTTATGATAGTTTGATTGGCTGATTGTTATGCGCTTGTTGTTTTATCATTTTTTGGTTGTGCTTTGGTGATTTGCTTGGCATTTTTGGTTAGTAGGTGTTAACAAGTTTTGTTTTAAATTTTCAATTTCTTAACTTTAAAGAGAAAGCGACCACTTTGGGCAAAATTTAGTTTCAGCATAGTTTTAGTTTTAGCGTTTGATTTATATTTATTTATTCATCTTTTTTTTGTCAGATGATAATTTCTTCAACCTATGCGTTAGTTGAATTCTTATTTTTGGTTGCTTTCTTTCATCGGACAGGTATTTTTTTGTTCTGTCTTGAATTTTTGCTAACAAATGAAATATGTCTATTTCCGTTCATGAGTTTTTGTTCATGAAATTTGTCTATTTCAGGTTGTTTGGGTTCAAATTTCTAAATCTTGAACTTACACATTTGTACATGGTTATGACTTCCTTTTCCTTATTCTTTTGAATGATTTTTGTTAGGTCACACTTGTGGAAAAGGTAGTTGTGTTGTTTACAAAAGATGGTGAACGACATAACAATTGGCATGACATGCAATCCTTTGTTGTGGAAATGCTTTGAATGTTACCCCTCACACAAAAAAAAGGGTTAATATTATGAAATGCATTTTCTTTATAGGGTATGTTTTGAGGCGAATAAAAATATATATGTTTTTTTAATTATTTTGATTTCTTGAAGTTGCTAGCATTCTATTAGTGCTACAATATGTTTTCTTTGCATAAACCAAGGGCATGGAATATGCTTTATTGCCTCACTTTGGTCACCTCAAATGTTCACATTACATGTAAGTTGGTAGTACCATAATTTTCTTAGGTTTTTTAAAGCACTTGCACATTATTATTTTCAATATAAAAATCCTTTGCAGAAAATGAAGCATATAGTGAGCCTGCAAGTAAAGACATACCATTTTATATGTTTTTTGATGAAGAAACTGAAGCACAATGCACGTATGAGAAATTCTAGCGCTTTGGACTACATAACGAAGATTGGATTATGGGGAATTATTGTTATGCATAATATTCCTTACACCGATCCTAGACGAAATGGTAAGGTTTTTCCTCTTTTATCTTCAAAAATATGTTCTTTCTAATTTACACAAAATCATGGTTTAACCCTGTTTTCATTTTTGGTATTCTAAGTCACAACTATATCTTCTATACTACTTTATAATGAGTATTGGTGTGAGAAAAACCAAAGGTCTTAAATTTAAGAAAAATAAAACCTCCAAAGCTTGTGGTACAACCAATTTAAGCTTCACTTCACAACCTAATGGATTTGTTCTTAATTTTTGATTGAAAGCCACGTTTTTACTTTCCTTCTCCCCCAAAACTACTATACCATTCTAGGCAATCCGGTGTAAAATTTGAAATCTAGCTATTAGTACAAGTCAATAGTGCAGGGTTTGGTGTTATGCAAAAGCCAAGCGGAACGACATACTAAAACCCTACATCATTTCAAAATTCAAGCTCACACTCCCATGTTCGTGAAACCGCTCTTGCATCCCTCTCCGGAGACCCTCTCCGGCAACCATCTCCGTAAAGCCTCTTAGAAATACCCTCTCCGGAAACCGCCTCTTGCGGAGCTGTAGAGAAGCAATCGTTCCTCTTGCGACACAACCGGCCAATACAAGGAGGCTGTGGTAACAAGGCTAATCACCGAAGATCCTCTTGCTTGTAGGGTTTGTTTAGATTAGCATTTTTCATGATTTGTCTCAATTGTTTTGTTTGCATCTTTGACACTTGATGGTTGATCTTTTTTTTTTTGCAGGTTTGCTTTCACTGGTCTGTACACGTTTGTATTCCTCAACAAGGGTACCCATTCTCTATTATCGTAAAAGTGGTTCTATTTTTTAGTTGTCCTTTGGTTTTCATTTCGGGTTTATGATAGTTTGATTGGTTGATTGATATGCGCTTGTTGTTTTATCATTTTTTGGTTGTGCTTTGGTGATTTGCTTTGCATTTTTGGTTAGTAGGTGTTAACAAGTTTTGTTTTAAATTTTCAATTTCTTAACTTTAAAGAGAAAACGACCACTTTGGGCAAAATTTAGTTTCAGCATAGTTTTAGTTTTAGCGTTTGATTTATATTTATTTATTCATCTTTTTCTGGTCAGATGATAATTTCTTCAACCTATGCATTAGTTGAATTCTTATTTTTGGTTGCTTTCTTTCATCAGACAGGTATTTTTTTGTTCTATCTTGAATTTTTGCTAACAAATGAAATATCTCTATTTCCGTTCATGAGTTTTTGTTCATGAAATGTCTATTTCAGGTTGTTTGGGTTCAAATTTCTAAATCTTGAACTTACACATTTGTACATGGTTATGACTTCCTTTTCCTTATTCTTTTGAATGATTTTTGTTAGGTCACACTTGTGGAAAAGGTAGTTGTGTTGTTTACAAAAGATGGTGAACGACATAACAATTGGCATGACATGCAATCATTTATTGTGGAAATGCTTTGAATGTTACCCCTCACACAAAAAAAAGGTTAATATTATGAAATGCATTTTCTTTATAGGTTATGTTTTGAGGCGAATAAAAATATATATGTTTTTTAATTATTTTGATTTCTTGAAGTTGCTAGCATTCTATTAGTGCTATAATATGTTTTCTTTGCATAAACCAAGGGCATGGAATATGCTTTATTGCCTCACTTTGGTCACCTCAAATGTTCACATTACATGTAAGTTGGTAGTACCATAATTTTCTTAGGTTTTTTTTAAAGCACTTGCACATTATTATTTTCAATATAAAAATCCTTTGCAGAAACTGAAGCATATAGTGAGCCTGCAAGTAAAGACATACCATTTTATATGTTTTTTGATGAAGAAACTGAAGCACAATGCACGTATGAGAAATTCTAGCGCTTTGGACTACATAACGAAGATTGGATTATGGGGAATTATTGTTATGCATAATATTCCTTACACCGATCCTAGACGAAATGGTAAGGTTTGTCCTCTTTTATCTTCAAAAATATGTTCTTTCTAATTTACACAAAATCATGGTTTAACCCTGTTTTCATTTTTGGTATTCTAAGTCATAACTATATCTTCTATACTACTTTATAATGAGTATTGGGTGAGAAAAACCAAAGGTCGTAAATTTAAGAAAAATAAAACCTCCAAAGCTTGTGGTACAACCAATTTAAGCTTCACTTCACAACCTAATGGATTTGTTCTTAATTTTTGATTGAGAGCCACGTTTTTACTTTCCTTCTCCCCCAAAAATACTATACCATTCTAGGCAATCCGGTGAAAAATTTGAAATCTAGCTATTAGTACAAGTCAATAGTGCAGGGTTTGGTGTAATGCAAAAGCCAAGCGGAGCGACATACTAAAACCCTACATCATTTCAAAATTCAAACTCACACTCTCATGTTCGTGAACCCGCTCTTGCATCCCTCTCCGGCAACCATCTCCGTAAAGCCTCTTAGCAATACCCTCTCCGGAAACCGCCTCTTGCGGAGCTCTAGAGAAGCAATCGTTCCTCTTGCGACACAACCGGCCAATACAAGGAGGCTGTGGTAACAAGGCTAATCACCGAAGATCCTCTTGCTTGTAGGGTTTGTTTAGATTAGCATTTTTCATGATTTGTCTCAATTGTTTTGTTTGCATCTTTGACACTTGATGGTTGATCTTTTTTTTTTTGCAGGTTTGCTTTCACTGGTATGTACACGTTTGTATTCCTCAACAAGGGTACCCATTCTCTATTATAGTAAAAGTGGTTCTACTTTTTAGTTGTCCTTTGGTTTTCATTTCGGGTTTATGATAGTTTGATTGGCTGATTGTTATGCGCTTGTTGTTTTATCATTTTTTGGTTGTGCTTTGGTGATTTGCTTGGCATTTTTGGTTAGTAGGTGTTAACAAGTTTTGTTTTAAATTTTCAATTTCTTAACTTTAAAGAGAAAGCGACCACTTTGGGCAAAATTTAGTTTCAGCATAGTTTTAGTTTTAGCGTTTGATTTATATTTATTTATTCATCTTTTTTTTGTCAGATGATAATTTCTTCAACCTATGCGTTAGTTGAATTCTTATTTTTGGTTGCTTTCTTTCATCGGAGAGGTATTTTTTTGTTCTGTCTTGAATTTTTGCTAACAAATGAAATATGTCTATTTCCGTTCATGAGTTTTTGTTCATGAAATTTGTCTATTTCAGGTTGTTTGGGTTCAAATTTCTAAATCTTGAACTTACACATTTGTACATGGTTATGACTTCCTTTTCCTTATTCTTTTGAATGATTTTTGTTAGGTCACACTTGTGGAAAAGGTAGCTGTGTTGTTTACAAAAGATGGTGAACGACATAACAATTGGCATGACATGCAATCCTTTGTTGTGGAAATGCTTTGAATGTTACCCCTCACACAAAAAAAGGGTTAATATTATGAAATGCATTTTCTTTATAGGGTATGTTTTGAGGCGAATAAAAATATATATGTTTTTTTAATTATTTTGATTTCTTGAAGTTGCTAGCATTCTATTAGTGCTACAATATGTTTTCTTTGCATAAACCAAGGGCATGGAATATGCTTTATTGCCTCACTTTGGTCACCTCAAATGTTCACATTACATGTAAGTTGGTAGTACCATAATTTTCTTAGGTTTTTTAAAGCACTTGCACATTATTATTTTCAATATAAAAATCCATTGCAGAAAATGAAGCATATAGTGAGCCTGCAAGTAAAGACATACCATTTTATATGTTTTTTGATGAAGAAACTGAAGCACAATGCACGTATGAGAAATTCTAGCGCTTTGGACTACATAACGAAGATTGGATTATGGGGAATTATTGTTATGCATAATATTCCTTACACCGATCCTAGACGAAATGGTAAGGTTTGTCCTCTTTTATCTTCAAAAATATGTTCTTTCTAATTTACACAAAATCATGGTTTAACCCTGTTTTCATTTTTGGTATTCTAAGTCACAACTATATCTTCTATACTACTTTATAATGAGTATTGGTGTGAGAAAAACCAAAGGTCTTAAATTTAAGAAAAATAAAACCTCCAAAGCTTGTGGTACAACCAATTTAAGCTTCACTTCATAACCTAATGGATTTGTTCTTAATTTTTGATTGAAAGCCACGTTTTTACTTTCCTTCTCCCCCAAAAATACTATACCATTCTAGGCAATCCGGTGTAAAATTTGAAATCTAGCTATTAGTACAAGTCAATAGTGCAGGGTTTGGTGTTATGCAAAAGCCAAGCGGAACGACATACTAAAACTCTACATCATTTCAAAATTCAAACTCTCACTCCCATGTTCGTGAAACCGCTCTTGCATCCCTCTCCGGAGACCCTCTCCGGCAACTATCTCCGTAAAGCCTCTTAGCAATACCCTCTCCGGAAACCGCCTCTTGCGGAGCTGTAGAGAAGCAATCGTTCCTCTTGCGACACAACCGGCCAATACAAGGAGGCTGTGGTAACAAGGCTAATCAGCAAAGATCCTCTTGCTTGTAGGGTTTGTTTAGATTAGCATTTTTCATGATTTGTCTCAATTGTTTTGTTTGCATCTTTGACACTTGATGGTTGATCTTTTTTTTTTTGCAGGTTTGCTTTCACTGGTCTGTACACGTTTGTATTCCTCAACAAGGGTACCCATTCTCTATTATCGTAAAAGTGGTTCTATTTTTTAGTTGTCCTTTGGTTTTCATTTCGGGTTTATGATAGTTTGATTGGTTGATTGATATGCGCTTGTTGTTTTATCATTTTTTGGTTATGCTTTGGTGATTTGCTTTGCACTTTTGGTTAGTAGGTGTTAACAAGTTTTGTTTTAAATTTTCAATTTCTTAACTTTAAAGAGAAAACGACCACTTTGGGCAAAATTTAGTTTCAGCATAGTTTTAGTTTTAGCGTTTGATTTATATTTATTTATTCATCTTTTTCTGGTCAGATGATAATTTCTTCAACCTATGCATTAGTTGAATTCTTATTTTTGGTTGCTTTCTTTCATCATACAGGTATTTTTTTGTTCTGTCTTGAATTTTTGCTAACAAATGAAATATCTCTATTTCCGTTCATGAGTTTTTGTTCATGAAATGTCTATTTCAGGTTGTTTGGGTTCAAATTTCTAAATCTTGAACTTACACATTTGTACATGGTTATGTGTTGGACTAAAAGAACCAATGAGCCTGATCAGAAAAATCTCTAAGTCTCACAGCACTTATAACAACTGAAGAAGAACACAACGGCTGACATACAATGTACAGAAGTTACAAGATCTGAAGAGATATACAACAGCTGAAGTGTAAGTCATCAGATGTTGTAGTGTGTAGTTTAGTCTTCAGTAGTTTTCTTTCAGTTCTTGTAAAAGTCTGATGAGTAGTTTACTCATCAGATGTTTTAGTTTATTACTTCAGTAGTTTTAGTTCTTCAGTAGTTGTAAGAGATTGTCTTCAGATGTTGAAGACATTCTCAGTAGTTTAGTTATTTTCAGTTGTTTTGTTTTGTCTGTTAGGTGTCAACATCATGTGACATCATCAGACGTCACTGTCTCTATATATGGGCAGTTGACAGTATTGTAATGTAACGAAGTTAATGAATTGATTGAAATATTCCTTTGCAGAAACCTTCTCTCTCTATAACAAATTTGAGTTTACTGTTTGATTAACTTTGTTCTTACGATGATTATGCTAATTCTGTGTTGAATTCCGCTGCTATACTTTAATATTGAATCAATTGAGAACATCTGATCCTACAATTGGTATCAGAGCAGGTTACTCATTGATCGATTAAACAATTGATCTCTGAAACTGCTCAAATTTGTTCTCTAGTTGATCGAATTAGCTGATTAGTAAGAATTTGTTATAGATTGAAGTTTTCTGTTAACTTCTGTTGATTTGTCTTTCGATATAGATCTGTTTTGATTCAATTGATTGAAATTTGCATTAGTTTGTGTGTAATTGTTTGAATCTGTGATCATGACAACTCCAAACAATGATCCGCACAATACAGGCTCCGCAACCAAGCCTCCGATGCTGGTGCGGAGTGAGTACAACATTTGGCAACGTAGAATGCTACATCACCTGTCGATTAACAGCGCAGGATGTTGGAAATTTGTAGTGCATGGTCCGTATAAACCCATGATCACTGATCCTGAAACTAAACTAATGATTCCGAAACCTTCGGATATGTATTCGGATGAGGATATTAAATTGTTTGAAATTGATGCTAAAGTTCATGGTATTCTGGCCATGGCCTTGCCGAATGAGATTTATTCTGGCTTGATGCATCATGATACTGCTCATGATCTCTGGGTTGCACTGAAAGAACAATTCGGTAGAACGGATGAGGTTTTAGCAAACACTAGAGAAATCCTTGCTCAGCAGTATGAGACCTTTTCTCATAGAAAGGGTGAATCATTGACTCAACAATTTGAGCGGTTCTCATGTTTAATTTCTGAGTTGAAAATGGTTAAGCAAGAATATACTAATAGTCAGATGAATAACAGATTTCTCAGATCACTGCCTGAGAGATGGGACACATACACAATTGTCCTACGCTCTAATGCTAATCTGGAAAATCTATCTCTCACCCAATTACATGGGAAACTCTTAACTTTTGAGAGAGAGGTAGAACAGAAGAGAAAACTTTCTTCATCTGGAAAACTTGCTGATGATTTTGTTCCTGGTAACACTGCTTTGATAGGTCAGGAGTCAGAGTTTAATGGGTCTGAATGTTCTTATGATGAACATATTGATTTTTCTACTAACAATTCTGAACATGCTTTTGTGGGAGTTGATGGTAATGCAGGAAATTATGGTGATAACTTGTGTTTTGTGATGGATGATTTGAAAGGAATCCCGGATGATGATCTAGAGGAGATGGACATTTTGAGTCAAATGGCATTAATCAACATCAGATCACAAAAGTTCTATAAAAGAACAGGAAGAAAGTTCCCTGGATTATCTGGCAAAACCAAAGTTGGATTTGACAAAGGGAAGCTGAGGTGCCATAAGTGTCATAGACTTGGTCACTTTGCTAGAGAGTGCAAATCTACTGGTTCTAACTCTGCTGCACCTTTTGTGACTTTTCCAAGTAACAACCCATCAAGCAAAGGACCACAATCCTCTGGTACTAGTCAACAACAATTCTATCCAGCTCACTTTGTTCAACAAAATCCTATGCCATATCCATATCCTTGTTTCTACATGCCTCAACCTACACACACTCCAGCATTAATTCCTTCACAATCACCTGCTCTTCCTGATACCAGCAAATCTCAAACCAATCAACAGTCTCAACAACAACAGCATCAAAGTTTCTTTACTCCTGGAGTAGTTGATTGGAGTAGTCTACCTGATGATTTATCTGACTTCAACATGCAGCCTTATTCTGAAAATGGTCCACATGGTGGAGACAATCCTTTTGGAAATCTTGCATTGATGGCTATTGATTCAACTGACAACTCTTGTCACTCTTCTTCAACATCACAGGTATCTTCTGAATCAAAAGCTAAGTTATGCTCAGAGTCATGTATTTCAGCATTTGCTTCCATTAGGGAAATAAATGTAGAATTGATAAATGAGAAATTTGAATTAGAGAAGGCTGTGGCTAAAAACAAAACTGAGTTTGAAAAAGCTTTAAATGAAAAAGAGTCTGATATTTATAAACTCAAATGTTTGTTATCTGATGAAAAAGCTAGAGTGGAAGTCATGCTTGTGAAGCATAATGATCTGAAACAAACACTTGCAGCAACCCAAGTAGAATGTGCAAGATGGGTTGAATCTTGCAAGGGGTTTGAGTTGCTGTTAAACAAGCAAACAGCATCAAATGTGAAGTTTGGTATTGGATACAATCACACTGCTCCTCCAACTGATTATACACCAAAAAATCTTAACTGTGAGTCTGAAGGAGACAGTGTATACCAATCCACCAAATCTTCAGAAAAGTCTGATGCTGAAGAATCATTTGAAAGTGATTCAAGTGCCTGCAAATCTGAGTCTGAAACTATTGACATTGAAACTTATTCTTATTCTCTTGGATGTACAAATGTTATCCAGGATGAAACATGTCAGGATAGTGTTTTAATTGAGATTAACCCTGATGAAAAGGTTTCAAATGAATTAAATTTAAAACTGGTTAAGTCAGATGGGCATGGCACTGGAGAGAAAGATGCACGGCTTCTGATAAGTCAGAATCACTCATCAGTAGTTGTTGAAAATGCTGATGGCACAACTACTGATAAGTGGAAAAGGATTGACAGACAAGTGCTGAAGAATACCTCTTCAGAGGTTGTCAGCACATCAGCTGTTATCAATTTGTCTACAAATACTGATGTTCCAAATGTGCTGAAGAACAAAAACTCAGTATCTAAGTCATCAGTACTTGTAGATAATCACAAGGGAAAGCAAAAGAGGGTGCCTTGTGAAATTTGTAGGCTGTTTAATCATTGCACTGATGATTGCTGGTACAGAAAAGGTTCTAAATTCAACAAAATAAAGCATAAAAACAAAGACCTTCTCAAAATGAAAACTGAATTTCGTTCCAAGTTTGTACCAGAATCATCTGTCAGTTCAAAGACTGGAAACACCTCACATGGAACTGAATCAAATAAGTTCAAGAAAGGTAAGGAGGTGGTTCCAGATTCAAAGAAACAACACTTGAAAAATTCTTCATCAGTTAAAGAAACTAAAGTGTTAAAACCCAAAAATCCAAAGTCAGGTCAGAATGTGTCTAATGAAATCAAAATCTTGACACAAAATCATAATCAACTGATGTTAATGATGCAACAACTGCTAGGAAGAGTCAATCTGGCAGAGGCATCTGTTGATTCATTTCATAAAAAGAAATCAAAATCAAAAGTCAAAGCAAAATCTTCTGATAAGAATGCTTCAAGTGTTGCTTCAACTGACACTGCTCATTTTGTTTATTCATGTGTTAACAGACCCAAAACCAAAATGGTTTGGGTCCCAAAGTCTAACTGAGTGTGTTGTTGTATGCAGGGTCCTTCAGCATGCCAAAATAGCATCTGGTATGTTGACAGTGGAGGATCCATGCATATGACTGGGAGCAGATCTCTCCTTCAAAATTATTTTACTGGAAGGAAGGGATTTGTATCCTTTGGAAATGATGCTAAGGGTTACATTATTGGGAAAGGTATGGTAACAAATGGTGAAATTAGGTTTGATGATGTGAATCATGTTGAAAATCTTAAGTACAATCTTCTGAGTGTTAGTCAAATGTGTGATAAGGGTCATGTTTCTCTTTTCACTAAGCAAGATTGTAGGATCTTATCTTCTGATGTGATGCCTTTGATTAGCAAAGTTTTAGATGAGTATACACTTCTTAAGGCTAACAGAGTGGGAAAGGTATATGCCTTTGATTTATCTAAGAATATCTCTGTCAAGGGTCATCCTTGTTTATTCTCTAAGGCCTCTTTCAAGGAATCAAATCTGTGGCATAGAAGATTAGGTCATGTGAACATCAAAAACATGAATCAATTGGTGACACATGGTTTGGTTAGAGGTCTTCCTTTAAAGGACTTTAGTTGTGATGAGAATTGTACTGCCTGCTTGAAAGGAAAGCAACACAAAGTCTCTTTTCCTCCAATTGGAGATTCCAAATCCACTGGTTGCCTGCAACTACTGCACATGGATTTGTTTGGTCCTGTACAGATAATGTCTATGGCAAAGAAGAAGTATTGTCTAGTTATTGTTGATGACTATTCAAAGTTTGTTTGGACTTTCTTCTTACACTCAAAAGGTGAGGTTGCCAAGGCTATTATGAATTTTGTGTTGTTTGCTGAAAAGCAATATTCTATTCCTATCAAGTGTGTTCGGAGTGATAATGGCACTGAATTCAGAAATCACCTTCTGGATGAATTTTATCTGTCAAAGGGAATTCAGAGACAGTACAGTATTCCCAGGACTCCTGAACAAAATGGAGTTGTAGAAAGGAAAAATAGAACCTTGATTGAAGCTGCCAGAACAATGCTGGCTGACTCTGGTCTGCCTTTGACCTTCTGGGCAGAAGCCATCAACACAGCTTGCTATGTGCAAAACAGGGTTCTAGTCAATCAAAGATGGTTGAAAACTCCATATGAAATACTTCACAATCTAACTCCTTTGATTTCCTTCTTCAGAGCTTTTGGGTGTCCATGTTATATCCTTAATACCAAAGATCAACTCACAAAGTTTGATTCCAAAGTTGATGCAGGATATTTTGTTGGATATTCTTCAACTTGCAAAGCTTATAGAGTGTTCAATTGTCGAACAAAGATTGTTGAAGAAACTCTTCATGTTAAATTCAATGAATGTCCCAAAGATCCCATTCCTCAAAATCCTGCTGAAATGTTTGATCTTAACATCTTGCAACATGAATTTCCAGTTGAGCCTAATGGTGAAGCACATGAGGTACTTACTGCAGATCCACCACAAGCTTCTACAGAAACCACACAAGGAAGTCCTGATGATGAAGATGAAAGCACTCATCTGTTCAGATTTAGTGATAATCTGCCACTATCTGCTAAATCTGATGCTCCTCCTGCTCCAGTTGCTGCACCAAATACAAATGCTGATGAGATTCTGGCATCTTCTAAATCCTTTAAAATTCCTGCTGCTGTATTTCCTGAATCTTCTTCAACTGCAGCATCTGTTTCTCCAGCAAACACTTGCACTGATCTTATTCCATATCAAGAACTGAAGGATCATCCATTATCTCAAGTTCTTGGTGATATTTCTGCTGGTGTTTCCACAAGAAGTCAATTATCCAACTTTTGTCTTTATGCTCTATTTGTAAGTCAACAAGAGCCAAAGAACTATCACATAGCACTTAGAGACATTGGCTGGGTGGAGGCAATGCAGTTGGAGTTGTTGCAGTTCAAGAAACAACATGTTTGGAAGCTGGTTTCTCTACCTCCAGGTAAGTGTGAAATAGGCACAAAATGGGTGTTTAGGAATAAAACAGATGAAAATGGTCAAATCATTAAAAACAAAGCTAGACTGGTTGTACAGGGGTTTTCTCAGGAAGAAGGTATTGATTATGATGAAACTTTTGCCCCTGTAGCCAGACTAGAAGCAATTAGGTTGTTCTTAGCATATGCTGCCTTACATAAACTTAAAGTTTTTCAAATGGATGTCAAAAGTGCTTTCTTATATGGTAAAATAAAAGAGGACGTGTATGTGTGTCAACCTCCAGGCTTTGAGGACAATAAACATCCTGATTGGGTGTACAAGCTTGATAAAGCTCTTTATGGGCTGAAACAAGCACCTAGAGCCTGGTATGACACTTTATCCACTTTTCTACTCAAAAATAATTTCACTAGAGGCTCCATTGATAAAACTCTATTCATAAAGAATGTAGGACAGCATAAGCTACTTGTTCAAATTTATGTTGATGACATTATATTTGCTTCATCTGATCTAAAGTTGTGTGATGCTTTCACTGAGCTTATGACCAAAAATTTTGAAATGAGTGCCATGGGGGAACTACAGTTTTTCTTGGGTCTTCAAATTAAACAAAAACCTGATGGAATTTTCATTCACCAATCAAAATACTCAAAAGAGCTGTTAAAGAAATTTGATTTGCAAAACTGTAAACCATGTTCTAACCCCATGAGCAGCACCACACAACTTGATGCTGATCTAAAAGGTACTTCAGTGGATGAAACTCTTTATAGATGTATGATTGGCTCTTTGATGTATCTAACTGCATCAAGGCCAGACATTATGTTTGCCACATGTGTCTGTGCTAGATTTCAGGCTGCACCTAAAGAATCTCATCTGATTGCTGTGAAAAGAATTTTCAGATACTTACAGGGTACTCAATCTCTGGGAATATGGTACTCCACTGGACATTCCTGCAAGCTAGTTGCTTTTTCTGATAGTGACTATGCAGGATGCAAACTCTCAAGAAAATCTACTTCTGGTGGGTGTCAATTTCTAGGAAATTGTCTGGTTTCTTGGCAAAGTAAGAAACAAACATCTGTAGCCACTTCCACTGCTGAAGCCGAGTACATTGCTGCTGCAAGTTGTACTTCACAGATTCTCTGGCTTCAGTCTCAACTCTTAGATTATGGCATCAAAGAACTGAAGACACCATTGTTAATGGATAGTGCTTCAGCTCTTTGTATTGTCAAGAATCCAGTTCAGCACTCTAGGACTAAACACATTGAGATCAGACATCATTTTATACGAGATTGTTATGAAAAGGGTCTGATTGATCCAAAGTTTGTTCCTAGTGCTGATGAGCTTGCAGACATTTTTACTAAGCCTTTAGACACCTCAACTTTTCAAAATTTAATTCTAAGGCTTGGTATGCTGCAACTTGAATAGGTTGGTTTTTCATTACATAAATTTTAATTTCTTTTCAAAAACTCAAAAATATTTTCAATTGTTCTTTTCAAATAAATTTTTTTTACCTTGAAACCTTTTGATATTTTCAGTATATACTGATACATATCAAAAGTACTGATTCAAGGAAAGATATGACCTTTTCTAATACTCCAAGTTACAAGTACTGATGAGTATTGATTCACTAAGTACTGAAGGTCAAACAATGTTTACAAGTTCTGATGAACAAATTGTTTACAAGTTCTGATGAACAACTTGTTTACAAGTGCTGATGAACACATTGTTCACAAGTTCTGATGAACAAAATTTCCACAAAGTCTGATGAACAACTGATGAAAACAACTGCTGAACAAAACTGTCGACAACACCTGATGAGTAATTTTACTCTTCAGTTGTTTTAACTTCTGTTGTTTTCTCTATTTAACTCAACCTTCTTCAGTTGTTTCATTATCACTTTCTCCGAACTTTCCATCTTTTTCAAAAACCTATTTTCCCTCTCCAGTCGTTGCATCCATGGCGTCAATCACCTTGAAACCGCGACACAATTCCATTGCTTATCTGACCAAATCCTCCTTTTGGTCAAAGTTTGATGAAGCCGTGGACTTGATGAACTCCTCTCAATTCAAAACTGCCTTTCTCATCAATCCAACTCTGTATGTCGACTCTATTCATCAATTTTGGATGAACGTTGAACTGATCAACGTTGGAACAGGAGTAATCTCCCTTCGATCCACAGTTAATGGTCATAATGTGCACCTCAGTCCCGCTGAACTGAGGGAGGTTCTTCAATTTGATGATGCTAATCTGGTCACCCAATTTCCTAAGAGCGCAACTGACCTCTGTTTTACAAGTCATGAATACCAGGGTGACTTGAGTGACTCCACACTTTTCAAAAGCACTTCAATGACCCAGAGCGCCTGATATTCCATATGATCAACATCTGCTTGGCTCCGAAGTCTTCCTCATGGGACCAAATGTCCTCTCGATGGCAACAGGTATTGTATTCTATCCTTGAATCTCAAAAGCTAAATTTTTCTCAAATACTATTTTCTGAATTAACTGAACATGCTGCTAAGCCTGTTTCCTCTAGATGGCTACTCTATCCACGTTTTATCATGGCCATCATAGAGAAACAGCTTCAGCAAAATGGCCTTGTTGGTCAGGGGATCTCTGCTCCAGCAGTTTTGTTGGAAGTATATTCCCGACACAACTCTAACCCTACTCTCAAAGAGGCTGCCCGAAAGCTAAAACCAAAGCAGAGGGAACCCACAGTCTCCACTTCTACTTCCAAATCCAAAGTCCCCACCAAACCAAAATCCAAAAAGCCCAAAAAGGCTGCTCAGGGAAATGAGTCCCCTGAGTCTGCCCATGCCTCACCAAGGCATGAAATGGTCACTGGGAGTAGTCAACCAGTGGTCCATCAGACTCCACCGGCTCAAACCGCCCAGGTTTCCTCTCAACAGGATCCTGGAGCAACCATTGTAGGGGCAGACACATCTCTAGAACCTATTTCATTTGAAAAGGTTTCTATTGAACAGCACCAATCTCCCCGGGTGCATTCTCTTTCAAAGCCAATTCCTATGGAAACCACCCCAGATAGCCCCACTTTTGTTATTGACAACATCCTGGATCAGTTGAACACTCCTATCCCCTCCCAGACACCTATCACTACTGGGATTAGCTCCAACATTGAGGGGGAGGAACACAGTGTCTCTGATAACCCACAGGATCATGACTACCACATCAGATCTCCTAGTGTGGAAAGAGAGATTCTGATATCTGACAAGGCTGCTACTTCATCACCTCCATCATTTGGAGTGATTGATAGTGGTACCATTACTAAGACCTTGTCAGAGGCAACAACTGATGAAGGGGTTACCCCTTAGGTTGGAAGTCCCCAGTACCAAGAAAAAGGGGCACCTGATCATGTTGAGCCACACTCAACTCAGGTAGATCCTGATCTTCTCAGGAGGTCAGATGATTCAGCTAAGGCTGATGATGACCAAAGCACACTTGCTGAGGTTCTGAAAAAGAATCAAATCCTTGAGGCTGAGGTTTGTAGACTCAATGAGCTACTCACCAAAATGTCCAAGGACAAAAGTCCATCTTCCCCAATTACCCCACAGATGGCACCTTCTCATTCTGAAGGTCACCCAAACACTTCAACCACTACTATACAATTTGACAAGCCTCCAGCCACTGCTTCAGGCACTAATCCTTTGGGTTCTAGCCCCCCAGAGGCATTAGCTGCTGCCTTTCTAAATATCCTCCCTCTCATCACTCCATTACTAAAAACCATCATTGCCCAAGCCCTTGATGAGAGGCTACCCTCCACATCTCAAATTCAACAAATGGTTGATGAAGCTGTGACTGCCAGACTTACCACTCTACATACTCCTTCTTCCCCTGCAGCCAAAAAGGGGGAGTTAGGAACAGAGTCAGTCACAACTTCAGCTTCCAAAAGGCCAAGATCTGAAGATGTTGCTTCTGAAAGGTCTCCTGTAATTCAAGTGACTTATAAGAGACAGAAGAAGAATAAATCTGTTGAGGTTATCAACAGCTAATTAGGAGGTTGAGCAGGAAATGACTGAGAAAGTAATTGAAGCAAGTGCTGAACAAGTGGAAGTTACAACCTCTGATGTACAAAAACAGGCTACAACCTCTGATGTCCAAGAAACTGAACCAGAGGAGATACAAAATCAAGAGGTTCAAACTCAGGTTGTTGAGGTAAGGGCTCCTCCAAAGAAGAGAAGGCAACTTAGAATTCAAGAAGAAGAAGATTCAGATGAGGAAGACAGGATGCCTATCTCTACAGTCATTAAAACAAAGGTTCAAAAGCCTGATTCAGCAACAACTGGGTCAGATCTGGCTATTCAAAAGAAGAAGTATCTTTACCTGCCAAATATGTGCCTGAGAAGCCACTGGTGTTTCGTCAACAACCAAAAATCACACCAGAGTCTAGAATGTTGGCAGTCAAAGTGAAGCTTGAAGAAGAAGAGAACCAAAGGAAGCATGATGAGCAGATCTTAAAGTTGGTTGACAAAGATTATCCTCAGACATCAACCATTACTGCGATGAAGAAAGAAGCTCAAAGGTTGTATGCTCTGAGATGCACATTTCAGTATATGAAGGATCTGATTAGGATGTGGCCTGATCCAAGAGTCATTCATAGGATTCACAAGAGAGAAGCCCTAGCAGCTTATGCCAGAAGAATCAGAAGGGTATTAAGTGCTGAAATTATGCTGGGGTCAGTGCTTGATCCTTGGGAGATAATAAGTGATTTCAAGAGTGTGTACAACTCTGGTGCAAAAGCTCCAAATTTCATAGAGAACAAAATGATCAAGAAAGGACTAGTATATAGGAAGCTTGAACATGTTCTGCAAGAAGAACTTTAGTTGTTTTTGGAAGGAAAGCACCCTGATGAGTTTGTTTACAGGGAAATTACCAGAGTAGAGCTGAATGATGGGACAACGGCCAGGTACTTGTCTGAGTATTATGGACCTGAGTCCTTCTTTGAAGGTGAACCTGAAAAACTGACTCCACAAGAGAAGATGATATTACTTGAAGCTTATGTCAGGGAGTCCTTCAGGTTAGTATATAATCAATAGCTTTAATGAGAGGGGTTAATGCTCATAGTCCATTTCCCCAATGGAGTTCCCTCTCATATTTTGCTTGTTAGAATTTTTGGAAGCTGTTGATTATCAGGCATACACTTTAACCGGTTATTTTGATAGTGATCTCAAAGAAAAAGACTTATCTTTCTGCCTGGGAATAAATAAGTGAGACCATAAATAAGTTAGAGGTTTTTGGCTGCATTGGTTCAGGGGGAGTTTGTTGGACTAAAAGAACCAGTGAGCCTGATCAGAAAAATATCTAAGTCTCACAGCACTTATAACAACTGAAGAAGAACACAACGGCTGACATACAATGTACAGAAGTTACAAGATCTGAAGAGATATACAACAGCTGAAGTGTAAGTCATCAGATGTTGTAGTGTGTAGTTTAGTCTTCAGTAGTTTTCTTTCAGTTCTTGTAAAAGTCTGATGAGTAGTTTACTCATCAGATGTTTTAGTTTATTACTTCAGTAGTTTTAGTTCTTCAGTAGTTGTAAGAGATTGTCTTCAGATGTTGAAGACATTCTCAGTAGTTTAGTTATTTTCAGTTGTTTTGTTTTGTCTGTTAGGTGTCAACATCATGTGACATCATCAGACGTCACTGTCTCAATATATGGGCAGTTGACAGTATTGTAATGTAACGAAGTTAATGAATTGATTGAAATATTCCTTTGCAGAAACCTTCTCTCTCTATAACAAATTTGAGTTTACTGTTTGATTAACTTTGTTCTTACGATGATTATGCTAATTCTGTGTTGAATTCCGCTGCTATACTTTAATATTGAATCAATTGAGAACATCTGATCCTACATTATGACTTCTTTTCCTTATTCTTTTGAAAGTATCACCCTGGAAGGGCATTTTCAGATTTGGTAAACGAGGTAAACTTTCACCGAGGTTTGTAGGGCCATTTAAAATTCTTGAACGAATTGGATCTGTAGCCTACAGACTCGAATTACCTCTTGAACTCAGTAACATTCATGACGTTTTTCACGTATCAAATCTGAAAAAGTGTTTAAACGATGAATCTTTGATCGTACCTCTCGAAGAACTTCAGATCAATGATAAACTTCAGTTTACCGAAGAACCGGTAGAAGTAATGGATCGAGAAGTTAAGGTACTCAAACGCAGTCGCATACCAATCGTTAAAATTCGCTGGAACTCTCAACGAGGACCTGAATATACCTGGGAACGTGAAGATCAGATGAAAGCAAAATATCCTCACTTGTTCCCATAGACAATTGTCGACAGATAAGTCTTCACTAAATTTCGGGACGAAATTTCTGTAACAGGAGGAGACTGTGACAATTGCAGGTAAAGATTACGTCATCAATGACGTTCACACGTTTGGTTGTTCTAGAAATCCGCGCGAAATTGATGATTGTAATTATTGCAGGTTTAAAGTATGCGAGAAATCGAGAACATAGGAGAAAACGGATCGCGAAACGGAGTTACGGATTGTCCGGAATCGAAAAACGAAGAAAAATCTCTAAGTATTGGTCGAAAGGGCTTATCGCGGTACGCGGAGGTGGGCTTGAGAGTCCTCCGCGGTACGCAATGATTGTAAAATATCTCAGATTCCCGAAAAACTTCGCGGTACGCGAAGCCAAAATAGACTCTCCGTCGCGGTACGCGACGGATGAGGCGGTGGAATGATCTGATCCTTTTAATCAGATTTCATGCAAGAAAGAAGTTTATTCTTCTTCTTCGCTTCTGCTCCGTTCCCAGACGAAAACACACACACATACACCATCAAAACACCATCTTGAAGCCACCAGATCGCATCTTTGAAGCCAGAAAACGTGTATACAAGTTCTGATCGTTGTTTTATCCGTCCGATTAGGTAATGATCCATTTAAACCTTCTAGTTTGATTTTGATTGATTAGATCTTGATTTTGAACGTAATGAGATAGTTAGAATTGTTGATTATTGCCTAGATGATGGCTAGGATTGATTATAAACAAAGAACACGAAGTTCTAACGGTTAAATCCTTGTTTTGATCCGTTATAATGCCCGGTTTCCACCAAATCATAACAATGATTATAATGGTTTAAACCATTTAATTATGACAATGTAGATGATTATTTTGGTTAATCTTTGAAATGCAAGGTTAATCCCAGGCATTTCAAACTAATCACAATCATTAACCTACCCATTGGAATAACTGTCTGGTGTTTATGATAACAGTCAGATTAGTATTTTAAACATGATTGTTTAACATATTCCAATGTCACATTGTTATGTTTTGTGATATCTGGATAACCAGTAACCAGAATTAATCATTCCTAAGCTGTGATTTCATCTGAAAACTGTTTCAGGAGCATAATCAACAACATTACCTAACTGGTTAATCAGAGATTATTTTGATTAATCAAGCATGTCATCAACTTCATATTAGGTATCTAAATCAGTCTAGGTACCTACATTATCATACATTGTATGATATTAGATTCAATAACTAATTAAACACCGAATATCGGTTTGATGACTTTTCATTACAATGTCTATGACATTGAACGTTCAAACAGATTTAATCAGCAGGTTAGAACATAAATCATTAATCAAATATAACCTAATGCAGATTTACATTATTAGCACCAGTTACGCGAGATCTTAGCACTCATCTGAACTCAGGTGAGTTTCGTACCACCCCTGTTCTTTTAATGTTGTATAAACATCGGGGTATAACTGCTAAACTTTTCTTGATCATATGATATGTGTCACTGTTATCTGCGTGATTTCATGTGATTAACTGAATTTGTGGATTTCATGGGATTGTTGCCGTTAGTATCTCTATCATGATATCAAAGTCCTCATTCTTGAACTGTATCTAGTGAACCCATGTGTGGCCGAGCAGAAAACATTGATAGTACTATCGGTTGACACCCCATTCACTGGGAGGATTGCATCTCCCCTGGTGTGAATGTTTGTTATCTGTTTCCTGAACTTCTTAATGGTGTGATAGACATTAAGATAATGAGGCAATAAGATATGTACTGACGGGTAATATCGAGAACTGAACATATCGTCCGAAAGGAACTAGATACGGGTCCCATGGTTATTCGGAACTGTGAACATGTATTTGAACTTAACTGTCATATCATATGATTTAACTAAACTGTATGAACTCACCAGCTTTGTGCTGATGTTTTCGAAACTAAAACTTTTGCAGGCAATCAAGGACAACGGTGAGGATGCACTCACAGCACTAGCAATAACTGTAATTAAATAAATTGTAATATGTATAAACTGTAATAATATTTGTAACCACGAACCTTGTAATGTAAGTTTTACTTTTCGTAATCTGTGTGCTATGATGATACCGGATCAAGTAAGTCACCCCTCATGCTCTGAGACATCACCACTATGCTTCCGCTACCCTTTTGATGACATCATTCTCAGGTGAAGAGAGGTGGGGGTGTGACAGGGTGGTATCAGAGCCACAGGTTATAGAGAATTAGGTTGACTTAGAAACCTAGACTATAACCATAGGTTCGTATAGTAACACAGAGAGCACCGAACATTAATATTGAACAAAACTTGTTTTGAATTAAACCAGGATAATCAGGTGGTACAAATTCCAGTTATGAGTGGCCAGCATAACTGAAATTTGCAACACGTGTGCATTCTAGTTTGATTTAATTCAAGCAAAACACTAACAATTCTAAAGACTAATAGTTGCTTTGAGATAGGAAGAGATATCATATCATGTTTGTATTGAATATTATTATTCAATGTTTATTTCATGATACTGATCTAGAACTTTGTTTATTCAGCAATGGCGAACCCGGGAGAAAACTATATTTACCAGAGATTCCCTTACATCATCATTGACGACACACCCAGTGACAGCTCGGGATCGAGCTCGGGTGCAGTACCATCTCATGCGTCTTCTGTATCATCTCAGGTGGGACCACAGCTACCAGCTACACCACCCGGATCTCCTTTTGTACCACCACTACCGCCCGGATCTCCGTTTATACCACCACCACCGGGATCCCCACCGGTGCACAGTCCACCCCACTCACCGCTGGCCGACGCTTCGGCCATGAGGAGGCAGAGCTCCTCACCACACAGAGCCCCGGCATGGGACGGGCTCAGGCGTATGCGGGGCCAGGCCCGCAAGACCACGGGGCTACCTCCACGACGCCCTATGGCTCCACGGGACGAGCCAGCACCAGTATACGAGGTGGGAGAATCCTCCCACCAGGCTGAGCTTCGGGCTCAGGTACAGCAGGTCTCTCAGGACCTGCTGGGCCTCCGACAGGATCTGCAGCAGCAACATGTCACGATGGAGGACACCCGTAACACGGTGTTGGAGATTTTCACGTCTCACCTGGCTCTTATGGAGCAGGTGACTACTCAGGGTGCGGACACCCTAGCCTGGAGGGCGACCATTGAGGATCGCCTTCGGAGGACCTGGTGGAGGGAGATGATTGCTGCATGTAAGCAGCGGGTGGCAGCCTTTGGGGAAAGGCTGCAGGGACTGATCTGGATGCTCGGTACGCTGAGCACCGAGGCTAGACTTATCTGGTTAGCTATAGTACTTGCTACTATAGCTATAGTGCTAGCCTGTTTACCGTATTTCTTACGGTAAGTCAGATCAGTTGACCCACATTTTTGGGATTTTCATTGTACATCTCATAGACGGATAGGTTGTTTGTATGGATGTATTATGAGGGCACTCTTTGTATCATAAACTTTATGGTTCTATAATAACAGTGTTGTTTTAATCAAACGTTTGTTTCTGTATATCTGTTGTATGTTATGTGAACACTATATCTATATCAGTATGAGAACGTATCTATGAACATATCAGTATGAGAACGTATCTATGAACATATCAGTATGAGAACGTATCTATGAACATATCAGTATGAGAACGTATCTATGAACATATCAGTATGGGAACGTATCTAACTGAAAACATATTGCGCTGATATACAGTACGAGAGCCATACTGTATGCGAATATGTCGAACTAAAAATATATATATTGTGCGAAAATACAGTACGAGAGCAATACTGTATGCAAATATATCTAACTGAAAATATATTGCGCTGATATACAGTACGAGAGCCATACTGTATGCGAATATATTTAACTAAAAACATATATTGCGCGAAAATACAGTACGAGAGCCATACTGTATGCGAATATATTAACTAAAAGTACAGTACGAGAGCCATACTGTACGAGAACATATCTAAACAAGAACGTATTTGTAATGTGAACGAGAACATATCAGTAACTAAAGTACAGTACGAGAGCCATACTGTACGAGAACATATCTGAACGAGAACGTATCTGTAATGTGAACGAGAACATATCTAACGAGAACATATCAGTAACTAAAGTACAGTACGAGAGCCATACTGTACGAGAACATATCTAACGAGAACGTATCTGTAATGTGAACGAGAACATATCTAATGAGAACATATATGTAACTAAAGTACAGTACGAGAGCCATACTGTACGAGAACACGTGAACATATCTGTTGTTGTGTGAAAACATATCTAGTACATGAACTGAGAACATATCAGAGGATTTGTGTGAGAACATATTCTAGTCCTGTATGAACATATCTCTAAAAACATGTATTGCGAGGCAATGAGTTGGGTTATACTCTACACATGTTTTGGAAATAACAGGACTAAGTATAACTACGAATATCTGAATGACTAGTGTGAATTGAGAACGTATCTGGATCTTTTCAATGTAGTTATACTTGAATACTTGAATGATCACATTTCAACATGAAATTATCAGCATGTCTGAACATGGTTGAGTTATGTGATTAAAAAGGGTTATATCTTTAATATTCTTGAACTGACCTGAGTTTGTCTGCATGTGAGCAGAACTATGGCTCCGAAAAGAGGTCGTCCAGCTAAGAAAGCTACCGAGAATATTACTCCCCCTGAACCGAATCCAGTTCCACCACCTGTTTCTGAAACAAATACCGTTCCTCTGGTGAACCAGGACCCAAACCCGACACCAATGGCAGCTCCTAGTGGGTCGGTATTGAATGAAGCAGCTATAGCCCGAATCGTAAAGGAACAGTTATCGGCTGCTGGCATTGTAATACCACCACAGCCACATGTCACTTCTGGGTCTGGTCATGTGGAACATAATGCCACAGGTGGACACGTTGAAACTGTTCATACCACAGGCACAACTACTACTGCTCCTGATCCACCACGACAGGGATGTACGTATAAATACTTTGCTTCCTGTAACCCACCTACTTTCACAGGTAGGGAAGGAGCGGCTGGACTCCTTAGGTGGATCGAGGAGATGGAAACAAAACTGAAAATCAGCCAGTGTCTGGAGGAGCATAAGGTGTCTTATGCTGCCTGTTCTTTGAAAGAATCAGCTCTTACCTGGTGGAATACCCAGGCTAAAACTTTGGGTTCTGTTACAGTTGATTCTATGGGCTGGAATGAATTCAAAACTCTGATTATGTCAGAGTACTGCCCAATCACTAAAATCCAAAAACTTCAGGAGGAATTCTGGAGTCACTCAATGGTCGGTGCTGATTGTTTAGCCTACACCGATCGTTTTCATGAACTTACTTGTCTACTTCCCAATATGTTTCCAACTGAGGCAGCATTGATTGAGAAGTATATCAAAGGGTTGGTTCCCCAGATTCGGGGAAATGTAACTGCTGCTGAACCCACAACCCTCAAAAGAACCATTCTGTTGACCACCAAGCTTACCGATGAGGCGGTAAGAAGTGGTACATTGATCTCAAAATCTCAGACGGCCGTGGGCCGTAGTGAAGCTGGTACCTCGAACGTTTCTAAAGGTACCAAACGTAAATGGTTTGGCAAGTCCAAGACCAAAGCTCCAGCTGAAACCAGTCAGAACAAACCAACCGTGAAAAACTATGGAGCGGCGGTACCGGAGAGGAAAGTTTACACTGGGCTGGCGCCCAAATGTGATAGGTGTCCCTACCATCACACAGGACCATGTCCTGTTTGTGCAAAATGTAATCGGGTAGGACACTATGCTAAATACTGCAACTTTCCTGCTCGTCAACCAAACCAAGCTCCACGACCCACTGCTCAAACGAACCGGTCATGTTACACTTGTGGAAGCCCTGATCACCTCATGCGCAATTGTCCAACCAATAACACCAATCCAGGGAATCAAGCTAGGGGTAGAGCTTTTCAGATTGGTGCAGCCGAGGCAAGACATGATGCAAACATTGTCACTGGTACGTTCCTTCTCAATAATCTTTATGCATCAGTTTTATTTGACACAGGAGCAGATAAGAGTTTTATTTCTCCTGAATTTGCATCATTACTTTCATTGCCTACGGTAGAACTAGAAACTCCTTATGTCATTGAACTTGCAAACGGCAAGATGATCAAAACTAGCAGTGTTATTCAAGGATGTTCCTTGAATCTGAATGATCACCTTTTCTGTATCGACTTACTTCCTATTGAGCTTGGTAGCTTTGATGTCGTAGTAGGCATGGATTGGCTTTCTGATAACCAAGCGGAAGTTGTATGTCAAACTAAGGTGATCCGTATTCCATTACCTAACGGTAATACACTGGTAGTTCAAGGAGAACGAGCCGGTAGAAAACTTGGTCTCATATCTTGTATGCGGGCTCAGAAATTTTTAAGGAAAGGCTGTTATGCTTTCCTGGCACACGTGACCGAGCACAATTCTTCACCTACACGTATCACTGATATCCCAGTAGTCAAAGATTTTCCTGAAGTTTTTCCTGAAGATATATCAGGATTACCCCCAACAAGACAGGTTGAATTTCGTATTGACTTGATTCCTGGCGCTGCACCTGTTGCTAAAGCCCCGTATCGGCTTGCGCCATCTGAAATGCAAGAACTTTCAGGTCAATTACAGGAACTTCTTGATAAAGGTTTCATTCGACCCAGTTTTTCACCCTGGGGAGCACCAATTCTTTTTGTGAAAAAGAAAGATGGATCATTCAGGATGTGTATCGACTACAGGGAACTCAATAAACTGACAATCAAGAACCGTTATCCATTACCTCGTATTGATGATCTGTTTGATCAGTTGCAAGGTGCTACATATTTCTCAAAAATTGATTTGAGGTCCGGATATCATCAGTTGCGAATCCATGACAATGATGTTCCAAAAACTGCTTTCCGAACCCGGTACGGACATTACGAGTTTTTAGTAATGCCGTTTGGTTTAACCAATGCACCTGCAGTTTTTATGGATCTGATGAACCGAGTATGTAGACCTTATCTGGATAAGTTTGTGATTGTATTTATTGATGATATTCTCATTTATTCCCGGAACCAGCAGGAACATGCCCAACATCTGAAACTCATCTTAGAACTTCTAGCACGTGAACAGCTATATGCCAAATTTTCCAAGTGTGAATTTTGGTTACGAGAAGTTCAGTTTCTGGGGCATGTTGTGAATAAGAATGGTATTCAAGTGGATCCCAGTAAGATCAAAGCGGTAGAACAATGGGAGACACCTCGAACCCCGACTGAAATACGTCAATTCTTGGGGTGGCAGGTTATTATCGTCGATTTATCAAGAACTTTTCAAAAATCGCTCTGCCACTTACCACTTTGACTCAGAAGAACCAACCGTTTATATGGGGTTCCCAACAGGAGGAGGCTTTCCAACTGTTGAAACATAAACTCTGCAATGCACCTATTTTAGCACTACCGGAAGGTACAGATAACTTCACGGTTTATTGTGATGCTTCCCGTCAGGGACTTGGGTGTGTTTTAATGCAGAACGATAAGGTGATCGCTTACGCTTCTCGGCAGTTGAAAGTACACGAGAAGAACTATACCACTCATGATCTAGAACTTGGTGCAGTTGTGTTTGCACTCAAGATTTGGAGACATTATCTGTACGGAACCAAGTGTATTGTGTACACGGATCACAAAAGTCTCCAACATATTCTAGATCAGAAAATGTTGAACATGCGACAAAGGCGATGGGTTGAACTCTTGAACGATTATGATTGTGAAATCCGTTATCACCCAGGCAAGGCAAATGTTGTGGCCGATGCCTTGAGTCGCAAGGAACGGGTCAAACCCCTACGTGTGAGAGCGTTAGGTTTGACTATCCAAACTAGTCTAATTCCTCAGATTAGAAATGCTCAGCAACAAGCTTTACAAACAACGAATTATTCTGCTGAGGGACTAAGAGGATTAGATAAGAAACTCGATACTAAGGTTGATGGACTGTTGTATTTCAAAGACCGAATGTGGATTCCTTTATTCGGTAACTCTCGAACTATTATCTTGGATGAGGCGCACAAATCCAGGTATTCTATTCATCCAGGTGCCGATAAAATGTATAAAGATCTTAAAGATTTTTACTGGTGGCCTGGGATGAAGAGAAACGTATTAGAATACGTGGACCGATGTTTAACATGTCTAAAGTGAAGGCTGAACATCAACGACCTTCTGGGTTACTCCAACAACCTGAGATTCCCATGTGGAAATGGGATCAGATCTCTATGGATTTCATTACAAAACTACCCAGAACGTCACGTAACCATGACTCGATATGGGTTATCGTTGATCGCCTTACTAAATCGCGCATTTCTTACCCATCCGAGAAGATTACTCTATGGATCGACTGGCTAAACTCTATGTTAATGAGATTGTATCTCGACATGGAGTACCGATCTCTATCATTTCTGACAGAGATAGTCGATTTATGTCACGATTTTGGCAAACTCTTCAGAATGCTCTGGGCACGCAAATCAATATGGGCACATCCTATCATCCACAAACGGATGGGCAAACGGAGCGAACAAATCAAACGTTAGAAGACATGCTCAGAAGCTGTGTGATTGATTTTGGAGGTAGCTGGGATATTCATCTTCCACTTGTGGAATTCTCGTACAATAACAGCTACCATACCAGCATACAATGCGCTCCATTCGAGGCACTGTATGGGCGCAAGTGCAGATCTCCTATTTGCTGGTCGGAAATAGGAGAAAATCAAATCATTGGCCCAGAATTCATCCAAGAAACCACTGACAAGATCGCACTGATTCAAGAACGAATTAAAGCTCTGCTCGCGATCGTCAAAAGAGTTATGCTGATAACCGTCGTAGACCACTAGAATTCCAAGTTGGTGATCGTGTAATGTTGAAAGTATCACCCTGGAAGGGCATTTTCAGATTTGGTAAACGAGGTAAACTTTCACCGAGGTTTGTAGGGCCATTTAAAATTCTTGAACGAATTGGATCTGTAGCCTACAGACTCGAATTACCTCTTGAACTCAGTAACATTCATGACGTTTTTCACGTATCAAATCTGAAAAAGTGTTTAAACGATGAATCTTTGATCGTACCTCTCGAAGAACTTCAGATCAATGATAAACTTCAGTTTACCGAAGAACCGGTAGAAGTAATGGATCGAGAAGTTAAGGTACTCAAACGCAGTCGCATACCAATCGTTAAATTCGCTGGAACTCTCAACGAGGACCTGAATATACCTGGGAACGTGAAGATCAGATGAAAGCAAAATATCCTCACTTGTTCTCATAGACAATTGTCGACAGATAAGTCTTCACTAAATTTCGGGACGAAATTTCTGTAACAGGAGGAGACTGTGACAATTGCAGGTAAAGATTACGTCATCAATGACGTTCACACGTTTGGTTGTTCTAGAAATCCGCGCGAAATTGATGATTGTAATTATTGCAGGTTTAAAGTATGCGAGAAATCGAGAACATAGGAGAAAACGGATCGCGAAACGGAGTTACGGATTGTCCGGAATCGAAAACGAAGAGAAGAAAAATCTCTAATATTGTCGAAAGGGCTTATCGCGGTACGCGGAGGTGGGCTTGAGAGTCCTCGCGGTACGCAATGATTGTAAAATATCTCAGATTCCGAAAAACTTCGCGGTACGCGAAGCCCAAATAGACTCTCCGTCGCGGTACGCGACGACGGATGAGGCGGTGGATGGATGAATGATCTGATCCTTTTAATCAGATTTCATGCAAGAAAGAAGTTTATTCTTCTTCTTCGCTTTGCTCCGTTCCCAGACGAAAACACACACACATACACCATCAAAACACCATCTTGAAGCCACCAGATCGCATCTTTGAAGCCAGGAAAACGTGTATACAAGTTCTGATCGTTGTTTTATCCGTCCGATTAGGTAATGATCCATTTAAACCTTCTAGTTTGATTTTGATTGATTAGATCTTGATTTTGAACGTAATGAGATAGTTAGGATTGTTGATTATTGCCTAGATGATGGCTAGGATTGATTATAAACAAAGAACACGAAGTTCTAACGGTTAAATCCTTGTTTTGATCCGTTATAATGCCCGGTTTCCACCAAATCATAACAATGATTATAATGGTTTAAACCATTTAATTATGACAATGTAGATGTGATTATTTTGGTAATCTTTGAAATGCAAGGTTAATCCCAGGCATTTCAAACTAATCACAATCATTAACCTACCCATTGGAATAACTGTCTGGTGTTTATGATAACAGTCAGATTAGTATTTTAAACATGATTGTTTAACATATTCCAATGTCACATTGTTATGTTTTGTGATATCTGGATAACCAGTAACCAGAATTAATCATTCCTAAGCTGTGATTTCATCTGAAAACTGTTTCAGGAGCATAATCAACAACATTACCTAACTGGTTAATCAGAGATTATTTGATTAATCAAGCATGTCATCAACTTCATATTAGGTATCTAAATCAGTCTAGGTACCTACATTATCATACATTGTATGATATTAGATTCAATAACTAATTAAACACCGAATATCGGTTTGATGACTTTTCATTACAATGTCTATGACATTGAACGTTCAAACAGATTTAATCAGCAGGTTAGAACATAAATCATTAATCAAATATAACCTAATGCAGATTTACATTATTAGCACCAGTTACGCGAGTCTTAGCACTCATCTGAACTCAGGTGAGTTTCGTACCACCCCTGTTCTTTTAATGTTGTATAAAATCGGGGTATAACTGCTAAACTTTTCTTGATCATATGATATGTGTCACTGTTATCTGCGTGATTTCATGTGATTAACTGAATTTGTGGATTTCATGGGATTGTTGCCGTTAGTATCTCTATCATGATATCAAAGTCCTCATTCTTGAACTGTATCTAGTGAACCCATGTGTGGCCGAGCAGAGAACATTGATAGTACTATCGGTTGACACCCCATTCACTGGGAGGATTGCATCTCCCCTGGTGTGAATGTTTGTTATCTGTTTCCTGAACTTCTTAATGGTGTGATAGACATTAAGATAATGAGGCAATAAGATATGTACCGACGGGTAATATCGAGAACTGAACATATCGTCCGAAAGGAACTAGATACGGGTCCCATGGTTATCCGGAACTGTGAACATGTATTTGAACTTAACTGTCATATCATATGATTTAACTAAACTGTATGAACTCACCAGCTTTGTGCTGATGTTTTCGAAACTAAAACTTTTGCAGGCAATCAAGGACAACGGTGAGGATGCACTCACAGCACTAGCAATAACTGTAATTAAATAT
Source organism: Mikania micrantha (assembly GCA_009363875.1). Classification (NCBI taxonomy): domain Eukaryota; kingdom Viridiplantae; phylum Streptophyta; class Magnoliopsida; order Asterales; family Asteraceae; genus Mikania; species Mikania micrantha. Next base: position 189 of record SZYD01002051.1, on the reverse strand, counting down.
AAATTGTAATATGTATAAACTGTAATAATATTTGTAACCACGAACCTTGTAATGTAAGTTTTACTTTTCGTAATCTGTGTGCTATGATGATACCGGATCAAGTAAGTCACCCCTCATGCTCTGAGACATCACCACTATGCTTCCGCTACCCTTTGATGATCATTCTCAGGTGAAGAGAGGGGGGGTGTG
>SZYD01002050.1:0-105577 GCA_009363875.1 Mikania micrantha | reverse complement strand
GAACGTTTGCAGCTCATTTTACCTCGTTTTCAGGAAGTTTGAGCTCGATCTGTTGTACTTTCGTGTAGAGGATGTCGAGGGGCTACGCGTGGGCGAAAGAATCACTCGAATTGGTTGAGAAACAAGAAAGTTATGGAGGTTTTGAAGATGGTGAAAACCCTAAAATGGGGGTGCCGGGTTTTTGGTTTGAGAGAGAGGTTGAGATGATGAAAATGAAGGAAAATGACTCAAATAAGTTATTTATACCCCGATGGTGTTCGGGTTGTTTTCGTTGCTCGGTTCGCGTTTTCGTCGCGTAACCGGAAAATTACGCGTAATTTAAATGGATTTAAATAAAAGAATTTAATTTAATTATTCTGATGAGTTTCAAAATTGTAAAATGTTATTTATTTTATTTTATTAACTTATTTTCGTTCGTGACGTGTTTTCGTTTCGTTTCGTCAGATCGCGTAACCTTCGCGCGTAATTCGTTCGAATCGTCACCCGAACGAATACGACGATGGTTTTGCTTTCTGACTTTTGTTCTACTTTTCAGTCATTATTTCAGAACTCTAAACTCACAGATATGTTTGTGTGAATCGTCACTCACGCAAACACACTGTCAGTTCGTCATTCTGAAATAACACTGCATTAATGTTTTAATTGTGTTTCCTCACTGTCGGACTCAACTATACATCATGATTTCACATTGTTTTTGTACTGACTTGTCGGTCATCTGATTCCTGTCATCTGTGGACATCAGATCGCAACCGATATGTTTCTGAATATCGTTTGAATACCGTTGTTTCTCATGATTTGTTGTGTTAACTGTAATTAAGTTTTCACTTAATAAACACAACTAATGTTTCAAATGTACGTTGTACTTAATGTATTTAAGTTTATACGAAAATACGTACAACGGTTTCTTGTATTTAGGATTCTGTTAATACAAGTACTGTTTAGACTCACGTATGCACACATAGAATAAGGTGAAAGTACACATACCGTACGGACTTGCCGGACGATCTGGCACTTGCTGTTACAGTCTCCCCTTGTTAAAGAAATTTCGTCCCGAAATTTAAGCATCAAAGTCGGGCTTCAATTCTCGAACAGATGGGGATACTTTGCTTTCATGTTGTCCTCGCGTTCCCAGGTAAACTCTGGTCCACGCTTGGAGTTCCATCGAACCTTTACAATAGGGATACGGCTTCGTTTCAGTCTCTTGACTTCACGTTCCATAATCTCTACAGGTTCTTCAATGAAATGTAGTTGTTCATCAATTTGTATCTCTTCCAATGGTATGATCAATGTTTCATCTGCTAGACACCTCTTGAGATTTGATACATGAAACACATCGTGTACTCCACTGAGTTCATCAGGGAGTCTGAGTCTGTATGCCACAGGACCTATGCGTTGAGTAATCTCAAACGGTCCGACATACCGAGGTGCTAGTTTGCCTTTAGCCCCAAAACGAACTACGCCTTTCCATGGGGACACTTTCAACATGACTCGGTCACCCACATCGAATTCCAAAGGCTTGCGCCGTTTGTCTGCGTAACTCTTTTGGCGGCTACGTGTTGCTTGTAATCGTTGTTGTATCTGGGCAATCTTATCAGTAGTTTCCTGAATAAGTTCAGGCCCAGTTATTCTGTTGTCTCCCACTTCGGTCCAACAAATTGGAGACCGACATTTTCTACCATAGAGTGCTTCAAACGGAGCACATCCAATGCTGCTGTGGTAGCTATTATTGTAGGAGAACTCAATAAGTGGTAAATGTGTGTCCCAACTTCCACCGAAGTCTAGGATGCATGTTCTCAACATATCCTCTAGGGTTTGAATGGTGCGCTCGCTTTGTCCATCCGTTTGTGGATGATAAGCAGTGCTCAAGTTAACACTTGTCCCTAAGGATTGTTGCAATGATTGCCAGAACCGCGAAGTAAATCGACTGTCCGGTCGAAATAATAGACAATGGCACACCATGCCTCACTACTATTTCATCAATGTATAGTCTTGCAAGTTTCTCCATCTTGTAAGTCTCTCTGATCGGCAAAAAATGTGCGGACTTGGTCAATCTATCAATGATAACCCAAATAGAATCGTGTCCGCTGGAAGTGCGGGGTAGCTTGGTAATGAAATCCATAGCTATTTGTTCCCACTTCCATTGTGGTATCTCTGGTTGCTCCAGCAAACCCGAAGGTTTCTGGTGTTCAGCTTTGACTTTGGCACAAGTGATACATTTGCCAACATAAGTGGCAATGTCTTTCTTCATGCCTGGCCACCAATAAAATGACCTAAGATCTTGGTACATCTTATCAGCACCAGGATGAACTGAATAACGTGTCTTGTGTGCCTCGTCAAGTATGAGTGTTCGAAGTTCATCTAATGCTGGAATCCAAACACGATCCAGATAGTAGATAACTCCATCTTGCTTTGTCTTGAAATGTTTCTCGGCTCCACAATCGAGCTCGCGTTTCAGATTGTCTCTTGCCACTGCCTCCTGTTGTGCTTGTAAGATATGATCTCTCAAACTTGTTTGCACCGTCATGCCCATAGCGCGAACGCGTAAGGGTTTGACTCTTTCCTTCCGACTCAAAGCATCTGCAACAACATTTGCTTTGCCCGATGGTATTTGATCACACAATCGTAATCGTTCAGGAGTTCAACCCAACGTCTCTGTCTCATGTTAAGCTCCTTCTGATCAAATATGTGCTGTAAACTCTTGTGATCTGTGAAGATAGTGCATTTGGTACCATAAAGGTAATGTCTCCAAATCTTTAGTGCAAAAACCACAGCTCCCAGTTCAAGATCATGCGTCGTGTAATTCTTCCCATGTATCTTCAGCTGTCGTGAGGCATAAGCAATGACTTTGTCTCGTTGCATCAAAACACATCCGAGTCCCTGATGGGAAGCATCACAGTAAACTACAAAGTCATCACTGCCTTCTGGGAGTGTTAGGATTGGAGCATTGCACAATCTTTGTTTCAGTGTCTGGAAAGCCTCTTCTTGTTTATGAGTCCACACAAAAGGTTCAGACTTCTGTGTGAGTTTGGTGAGGGGCAAGGCTATCTTAGAGAAATTCGAAATGAATCTCCTGTAATAACCTGCCAATCCCAAGAATGATCGGATCTCTGTCGGTGTTGTAGGCACATCCCAGTTCTTGATTGCTTCTATCTTGGCAGGATCCACATGAATACCATTACTGTTAATCACGTGACCCAAAAACTGAACTTCTCTTAACCAAAATTCACACTTAGAAAATTTGGCATAGAGTTGTTCTTCTTTCAGAAGCTCCAAAACTGTCCTGAGGTGTTGCTCATGTTCCTTCTCGGTTCTTGAATAAATCAGTATATCGTCGATGAAGACGATCACAAACTGATCTAGATACGGCTTGCACACCCGGTTCATCAAGTCCATGAACACAGCCGGTGCGTTCGTCAATCCGAATGGCATCACCATGAATTCGTAATGACCATATCGGGTACGAAAGGCCGTCTTTGGTATGTCTTCCTCTTGAATCCGGAGCTGATGATAACCTGATCTCAGGTCTATCTTTGAAAAATACTGTGCTCCCTGTAACTGATCAAACAAATCATCAATCCTCGGTAACGGGTACCGATTCTTGATGGTGAGTTTGTTGAGCTCTCGATAATCAATGCACATTCTGAAAGTTCCATCCTTCTTTTTGACAAAAAGAACCGGAGCTCCCCACGGGGAAAAGCTCGGTCGGATGAATCCTTTATCGAGAAGTTCTTGCAATTGGTTAGACAACTCTTGCATCTCCGATGGTGCGAGTCTGTAGGGAGACTTGGCTACAGGAGTTGCTCCCGGAATCAAATCGATTCGGAACTGTACTGATCTCTCAGGTGGCAGTCCCGGTAAGTCATCCGGAAACACTTCTGCAAAATCTCTCACAACTGGCACATCTTGAATCTTGGTTGCTTTCTTGTCTTTCTGAATCACGTGAGCTAGAAATGCAACACATTGTTTCCGTAAGCACTTGCGAGCTTTCATGCACGAAATTATCTTGACACTGCGTTTCGCTTGGTCTCCACGAATCTCCAAGACTTCATTGTTCTCCATAGGAATGCGTAATAGTTTATCGGAACAGATGAACTCAACTCGGTTAAGAGATAGCCAATCCATTCCGATGATAATGTCGAAACTGCCCAGCTCCATCGGTATCAAGTCGATGGAAAATGTATGATCACCAAGTGTTAGTGGGCAATTCCTAAGTACTGTGTCAACTGTAATCTGTTTGCCATTAGCTATCTCAATACTATAAGGGGAGTCTAATGATTCCTCAGCATGGTTAAGATGGCTAGCAAAATCGGATGAGATAAAACTCTGATCCGCACCAGTATCAAATAATATAGAGGCATAGAAATCAGATAGAAGAAATGTACCCGTAATGACGTTCGGGTCTTGTCTAGCTGCAGCAGCTCCTATCTGAAAAGCTCGTCCTCTTGGTGCTTGAGCCCTTTGTTGATTTCTCTTGGGACAATCCCGAGAGAAATGTCCTGGTTCGCCACAGTTGTAGCAAGACCTAGGATCTGCAGTAGCAGTAGCAGTAGCTGCATTGTTGTTCCTGTTTTGAGTTCTCGGGCTCCTGCAGTAGTTTATTGTGTGTCCAAATCTTCCACAGTTGGTGCAATGTTTGCACGGAACATTTGGCAAGTGATGAAACTGGCATGAGTTGCACAGGGGTGCAGTGCCAGTGTATGGCTTTCTGATCTCCAATGGGGGTGGCTGGTTGCGTATTGGAGTTTGAGTAGTGGCAGCAAAGTGTCTGGCCACCTTTTGTCTCTTAGCCGGACGTTTATCCGACTTATTGGAAGTTCCAGCTTTGGCTGTTTCAGCCTCCTTCTTGAATGCCCCAGAGGCAACCATCATATCTGTCAGGGATGCTGACAGTGTAACAGCTAATTCCATGGTGGTAGGGTGAGCAGAAATCACATGACCTCGGATACTGGGCGGTAATCCACCAACATACCGTTCAATTCTCTTCTCAAGTGTTGGCACCACATCCGGTGCCAGAGTGGCTAATTCATGAAATCGTGTGGTGTAGGCCAGATGCCCAGCACCAATCATCTCCAGATTGAGTAGTTCAGTCTCAACCTTTTTCAGTTCATTTCTTCGGCAAAACTCCGCCCTCAACATCGCCTTGAATTCATTCCACGGCATGGCCTGGGCCTCATCCCGGCCTCTGATTGAAACCTGAGCGTTCCACCAGGTTAACGCTCGCTTGCTAAATGATCCCGCATCATACTTTACTCTGTTCTGTTCAGGACAGCCACTGATGTCGAGGGTAGCCTCCATCTTCTCGATCCACTGGATCAGTTCGACTGCACCCTCGCTACCACTGAAACTGGGTGGCTTGCAGCCTACGAAGTTCTTGTAGGCATAGTCCTGACTCTGTCTGGTGTTACCGCTGCCTTCTCCAGATGAGTTAGCAACGTTGTTACTGTTGTTGTTGTTGATCCGGTTCATCATCTCTGGAATCACTTCCCTCAGTTGGCTTGTAAGAAGAGTAGCCAGTGCCACAGTAGCAGGGTCCAACTGATACGCTGGTGGTGGCGGAGGAGGAGGTGGAGGTGCTTGTGTAGGAGAGTCTGGCGGTGTCGGTGTTGAAGAGTGCGGAGCTGAACCTTGAGTCAGCGGTAATAGAGGTGGTTGTCTTCGTGGCGGCATTCTGATCATAACCGAAAGAAAATCGGTTAGTGCAGTGATCAGAAGCAGAAGACATATGCAAATAGAATCCTATATCATAAGAACTCTACATGAGGTCCCTAGGTTATAGTCTAGGCCAAACCATTTTAGTAATATGACCTATATTTCTCTATAACCATGGCTCTGATACCAATCTGTCACACCCGGGCCGGCGGGAACGGATCGTGTTTTCCCGTCGGGCGGAAAGTTCCCGGGGCGCGATATCATTGTGTTGATAATCAAATGATCAGATTGTTTACATAGCACATGAGATATAAATGAGAAATGCTAATCATGACATGAAATAGAATTACAAAGTTAAATTACATTGTACATCATAATTTAACTAAGTAAATCTAATCAAAAAGAATCAATGAGTTTATATCTTGATCTGTACAAGATATACAAAAAGTGATTCAAAGTTCTGTCATATCAAAATGTATGCAATCAAAAGAAAGCTAGGTCTTCTATGAGTCCACTAGCTTATCATTTGCATATAGTATCTACACCTGTTCGTCACCTGAGAAAACATGTAATTAAATTGAAAACCATTGACTGATCATGCACACATTCACAATGATATATTTGCTGCTTGAATATTTGTTTCACCTGTTCCACCCAATGGCCTCTCCTTAGTTATATGTACAAGTAGTATATCACCTAACTAAGTATGCTTATATATAGGGAATCACGAAAGGGTCAAGCCCAGACGCTATCCCACCACATACTCAACCAAGTTCCACACCACTTGCGATACAACTAAGGATATCCATTTCCCAACTATCCGAATTGTCCGCTGTGTAATCATATGTAGAATAATAATATAGTAAGAGGGGTTTAGTTATGAAACCGAAGTATTGATAAACCCTCGTTGAGTTAAGGAATTTAGATTATTTAAATCTGATCCTTATATTATTCTATTACTTGTGAGGTTAACTTTTATGATACACTTTCAATTTAATTAAAAGTATTAGTTAACTGTTCATCATATGTCTCCAAATGCAACGTATAGAATCCGAATGGAATCCATTTTAATCCTCACGTAATCAGATTAAAATGCATTCCATTCTCTCCTATCCCGCCGTGTGATCCCAAAGTTTCCGTGTGGGATTGTATCATGTGATTAACAAAGTCGAATAAGAACTTGTCTTATTACGTTATGATAATCGGGTGTAAATGACAAGAATCCCATGAAGTTACGTTATCATGATCATCATTTACTGAATCCATGTGTTCCCAAAGTATCCGTGTGGGAATGTTCTCGTGTGTTTAACAAAGTCGAATAAGAACTTGTCTTATTACGTTATGTTAAATGTGTGTAAATGCCAAGAATCCCATGAAGTTACGTTATCATGATCATCATTTACTGAATCCATGTATTCCCAAAGTATCCGGGTGGGAATGTTCTCGTGTGTTTAACAAAGTCGAATAAGAACTTGTCTTATTACGTTATGTTAAATGTGTGTAAATGACAAGAATCCCATGAAGTTACGTTATCATGACCGTCATTTACTGTAAATGATAAGAATCCCATGAAATTACGTTATCATGACCATCATTTACTGAATCCATGTGTTCCCAAAGTATCCATGAGGGATTGTTCTCATTTTACAGTTAAGTGTAGATTGTTTAAGTACTTGATCATGTGGAAATAACTAAGTGTTATAAGTTTAATCTCATAACTAAGTTATTATAATGTATTGATGATTAAGAATTATCTTATCATAATCATATGAGTTTCCCTGTTATCTCATAATCATACAAGCATGCATACAATGATAATCGATAATAAACAATTTAGTATTATCAAATCAAAGTATAAATAACATGTTAAGCAAACTTTTAAATAAATAAAAGTAAACATGTTTCTCAGCCCCGAGAATTAAAATCGGTAAAGATTTAAAGTAAAAGGGGGCATATGAACTCACCTTGTAGTATTTGGGTTTGACTTAGCTTAACAAGAATGTACGCGCTCTTGATTGTGCTTGAGTGTGTTTTCACGTTCCTGTATTGATTTCACGATGTTTATAACATATTAGTATGAATTGTAGGGATTTTATGTGTATGTATGTGTTAGCCATAAGCTTTGGCCAACACTCAAAGTCTTCGGTCTCTGTTGGCCCATCTTTATTTGTTATTGGTTCTTGTAATCCATAGACTTTCCTTGAGGTATTCTTGTTTCATCTAGTTTGTTGTAAAGCCCATTTGTAGTTTCATGAAGTCATGTTATAAATTACAAGACTTTGTTGCAAAAATTGCCGTTTTGGTAGTAATCCCTTGGTTATCATACCTATTAGTGTTGAGTTAAAGAGTTACTATAGTTCTTTAGTCTTGCGGGCCAACAATTTAAGTTGGGCCAATGATATTAGGTGTTGAATCATAAAGGCCTTGCCAAAAGTTACAAAAACTAGTGTTCAAGTGGCCTTGTGGGCCTTGTTTTGGGCCTCTGAGAAATTTATTGGGCCCAAGGTGGGCCTAGGCAATATTTGTTGGGCCTAGAGTCATATAGGTCTGTTGGAATTGAAAGTGGGCCAGAAATGGGTTGTTGACCAAGTAAATGACAAGTGGCTCCAAAAGTGAGGACAAGGGCCTCAAAATGGGCCTTGAATCAGTTTTCTGTGGGCCTCGGGTAGATTTTGATGGGCCCTTTGGGATTTGTCTCGGGCCTTTGCAAAAAGGGTTCATGGGCCAAGCTGGGCCTAGCTTACAATGGCTGAAACAATAGTGGGCCTTGAATTTGGGCTTTTGGCCAAAATTGTGGCCTTGGGCCAAAGGCAGTGGGCCTTGAGCCCTAAACCGTGGGCCTTGGGCCCTTCACTTCTTGTTGGGCCTTCCAAGAGTCAGTGGATCAATTTTCGAGGTATTGGGCTTGGGGAATGATGTGGGCCTACTAGTGGCCTATACAAATTTTCTATTGAGCCCATTGTTGTATATATGGCTGAACTGATTGAGCTGTGGGCTGAACAAATTGGGCCTGTTGATGGCGTGTGTATTATCACCCTGATGTTGGGCCAAGTAAATCTACTGGGCCAAGAAGCTAGGCTGTTGGGCCTCATGTTGGCCACTGAGCTGGTTCCTTTGGTCGAGTAAAACCCAGTGAGTCTGTCGAACAAGAAAGAAGTGGCCGAACAAGGATGTTGGTCGAATGGAATCTGCTATGCCGAATGAGAATACCATAACCTTGACCGATTGACTAGTGGCGAATGTGGGTGGCGACTGGGTGGTTGCCGAATGAAGTTTGGTTGATTGGCGAATGAGGTTGCATGGTCATTCGGCGACTGGGGGTGGCGAAGGGATGAGGGATGGCCGAATGAAGGTAAGAGAATGGAGTTGGCGAAGAATCTCATTCGGAGGTGATGCATGGCCGAAGGAAAGTGGGAGTATGAGGGTGGCGAACGTGAGCTGCTGGCCGAATGAGGACCTTCGGCCAAGAGGCCATTCGACCATAAGGTCATTCGGCCACCTGCCGTGGTGGTTCGGCCGTAGGCAGGGCCGCCCCTCCCCTCCATGGCTCTGATGTGTTTTCGAGGATGGTGTGGGTTAGCACTTCTGTTCGTGAGTCTCAAGTAAGGTGGGAAAGACTTGGAACCGGATTAGGGTTGGTGCTCAAACCAAAGGGAGAAAACCCTAATTTTCGAACGTTTGCAGCTCATTTTACCTCGTTTTCAGGAAGTTCGAGCTCCGATCTGTTGTACTTTCATGTAGAGGGCTACGCGTGGGCGAAAGAATCACTCGAATTGGTTGAGAAACAAGAAAGTTATGGAGGTTTGAAGATGGTGAAAACCCTAAAAATGGGGGTGCCGGGTTTTGGGTTTTGGAGAGAGGTTGAGGATGATGAAAATGAAGAAAATGACTCAAATAAGTGTATTTATACCCCGATGGTGTTCGGGTTTGTTTTCGTTGCTCGGTTCGCGTTTTCGTCGCGTAACCGGAAAATTACGCGTAATTTAAATGGATTTAAATAAAAGAATTTAATTTAATTATTCTGATGAGTTTCAAAATTGTAAAATGTTAAACATTTTATTTTATTAACTTATTTTCGTTCGTGACGTGTTTTCGTTTTCGTTTCGTCAGATCGCGTAACCTTCGCGCGTAATTCGTTCGAATCGTCACCCGAACGAATACGACGATGGTTTTGCTTTCTGACTTTTGTTTTCTACTTTTCAGTCATTATTTCAGAACTCTAAACTCACAGATATGTTTGTATGAATCGTCACTCACGCAAACACACTGTCAGTTCGTCATTCTGAAATAACACTGCATTAATGTTTTAATTGTGTTTCCTCACTGTCGGACTCAACTATACATCATGATTTCACATTGTTTTTGTACTGACTTGTCGGTCATCTGATTCCTGTCATCTGTGGACATCAGATCGCAACCGATATGTTTCTGAATATCGTTTGAATACCGTTGTTTCTCATGATTTGTTGTGTTAACTGTAATTAAGTTTTCACTTAATAAACACAACTAATGTTTCAAATGTACGTTGTACTTAATGTATTTAAGTTTATACGAAAATACGTACAACGGTTTCTTGTATTTAGGATTCTGTTAATACAAGTACTGTTTAGACTCACGTATGCACACATAGAATAAGGTGAAAGTACACATACCGTACGGACTTGCCGGACGATCTGGCACTTGCTGTTACATTTGGTCAGTTAAACTCTTGCGTAGATCCCATCTACCAAGTGAGGTTTGTCAAACCTAATAGATCTATTTCCAACTACCACGCTTTGCACTACGGCAAACTAAACGGTTCGAAATGTAAGGACTTGTAATGCTATGTTTGCACTCAATGTAAACAGCTAACTCATGCAAGTGATATGTATCTAAAAGTGTTTGTTGCACATGTTTTCTCCCCCAAAACAGCTAAAATAAGAAAGGGGCCGTGTACGCACCTTTGATTGTGAATAGAATGATCAAACACGTGAAATCGCGTAGAAAGTCCTCTACGAAGAACCTGTGTTTTAATAATAACTAAGTGTTATTCGGGATGTCGTTTTGTGATTGTAATCACATGCGTGCCAACACACGTATGTTAGACTCGTTAGAAACGTGCATACGTAAGTACGCGTGACTTTAAAGTCGTTTAAATATAACCATATATGATTTTATTTAAATAAACGTAATTATACGCGATTACGTTTTTCGGGTTAAAATATGAATTTTATTATTTTATTTTGTTCGGGATTTCGTTACGATTCCAACGCAACTTGAACGGACTAAATCGGAGTTAGAATGAAAAAGTTATGGCAAAAAGATTAAAAATTATGTTTTGGTGCAAAACTGGTTGTCCTCGGGCTCGAACCCGCAACCTTTCACACAAAACACACCCATCACACCATCTTCGCCCGATAGGGTTTCGCATCAGATTCCATCTTTAAATTGTTATAAACTTACCTAAGCCGGTTTCCCCCTTGTTTAACCCAATCGAACCCGATGGTCCCAATTGAACCCCAATTCGCACTCAAGAGAACCCAAGACCATAGGGTTTTTATTCAAGCCATCCAAACGAGTCTCAGTGTGATTTTAATTTCATTACTTCAGCAAAATCGTGGGGTTATTATGTCCTAACCCGTTTCGAACTCAAACATATTCCCCATTGCTTCAAATTGATTAAATTGGTTAATAAAAGATGTTAAGCTCATGAGGTTTCATTGAACAAAAGATTTCGACCCTATCTGAGTCGTTTAATTAGAAAACTAAATCCATTTACATCAAAATCCCCAATTCATTTTGTTCTTAGAACCCTAGAACTTGATCATACACAATTCCTTATAATTTCATGAAATTGATATATGTATTTCGTTAATCGGTATCTTATGAAGCTCCTAGCATGATTTAATTTTATTTCAACACGCATTTTTATCTAAACCCCCAAAACCGTTTAGGCTTAGAACCCTAGCTATTGAATCCATACCACTTGTTGTTAAGTCACAAAATTGATAAGTGGTTTTTCTTAATCGGCATATTCTGAAACTAACCATGTAATTGAATTCAATTATTAAACTGTTTAAGCAAGAAACCCCCAAATCGTTATATTCGAAGAACCCTAGAATTCGGATTCTTTCAATTCGACATTCTTAGATGAAATTGGGTTAGGGGTATTCTTAGTCGGCGGTTTCAGAAGATGTAGGAGTGAAACTTACGTGATTTGATGTCGAATTGTTAGAAACCCACTTCTAGCTTGAACTTCGGCCGACCCACGATCAATTTCTTCTTCCCATGCCTTCTTGCTTCGAATTGATATATGGAGAAGTTCCTAAATGTCCCGACTAGAGTTTTTGCAGGTTCAATTGTGAGAAGTATGATCGAATTGCATGACTTTCATCTATGAAAGTGACGGTTTCGACTTTGGCCTTAATGTTTGAGTTTAATTCGATGATAAATTGATCCAATAACGCATGACAGTTACTAATAATCATATTCATGATGATTGTTGAGATTTAATTCTTTTATAACCTTTTGAAATCATAGAATTATGGTTTAATTGGACATACATCCGAATTTTGACTCTCTAAAGTCAAAATTCAATGACTTAGGATAATTACACCATTAATCCTTGCAATTTATGTGTCTTACAACCTTGTTTTATTTAATTATAGCATTGTAGTGTGATTATGTGACATTTCATAACATTTCTGTTTATTTTCAGTTAACAAAGTTAACCCGAAGAGTCGGATTGTCACATCATCCCCTTGTTGAAGGAATTTTCGTCCCGAAAATTGTCAAATGTTAGAAGTAGTTAGGAAACTACTTGTGAGTTCAGATTGTACGTGTTAGTGTGATGTGTGATCATTCTGTGTGCTTGTGTGTACCCACACACAAGTTTCGATGTTTGCAACATCACACCTAAGTGTGATCGTTCTATGTAACTGTTTGCGTGTACACTAGTTAGTTCACCTAACTGTAACTGTTTGTGTTTGCTCATTGTGTGCTATGTAACTTTGCACCTACTGAGTGTTTACAACTGTTTGTACTATGTAACCTCGCACATAGCAAAATGTGTGTAACTAATCATGCATGTACTACCATAACATGTAACATATGAAATGTAGCACATAAAAGTGTAATGTAGCACCAATGTTTGTAATAAAACAAATTGAATAAAGTGTTTGTGCTTACAGTTTGAAATCTGAAGTGTTGATGTGTGAAGCATCACATCATCCCCTGTTGAAGGAAATTTCGTCCCGAAATTTAACGTGCGTTCTCACTGTTTGTTGCTGTTGTTTTGAATAGATGAGGATACTTCTTCATCATTTGGTCTTCCCGTTCCCATGTGAATTCAGGACCACGTCTTGAATTCCACCGGACTTTGACTATCGGAATCTTACTTTGTTTAAGTTGTTTAACCTCTCGGTCCATGATTTCGGCTGGTTCTTCAATAAATCGTAACTGTTCGTCCACTTGTATTTCCTCGAGTGGTACAATCAATGTCTCATCAGAAAGACATTTCTTCAAGTTTGAAACATGAAAGACATCATGAACTCCACTGAGTTCATCCGGTAATTTGAGTTGATACGCAACCGGACCAATCCTTTTCAGGATCTCAAAAGGTCCTACGTACCGTGGACTAAGCTTCCCGCGCTTGCCGAATCGTATTACACCTTTCCAAGGTGATACCTTTAGAAGAACTCGGTCTCCTACTTGAAATTCCAACGGCTTACGACGTTTGTCAGCGTAACTCTTTTGTCGATCCCGGGCCGCTGTCATACGGTTCCGGATTTGAACTATCTTCTCTGTCGTTTCGTGTACTAATTCAGGACCTGTAATCTGACTGTCACCAATTTCAGCCCAACAAACTGGTGAACGGCATTTACGACCATACAAAGCTTCAAACGGTGCTGCCTGAATAATTGTATGATAACTATTGTTGTAAGAGAATTCCACTAATGGTAAGTGGTTTTCCCAGCTATCACCAAAATCAATTACACAAGCTCGTAACATATCCTCGAGCGTTTGAATTGTGCGTTCACTCTGACCGTCGGTCTGTGGATGATATGCGGTACTCATATCCAAACGAGTTCCCAATGACTTATGAAGTGATTTCCAAAAGTTGGAAGTAAATCGAGCATCCCGATCTGATATGATAGAAATTGGCACGCCATGTCGCGCTACCACTTCCTTGATGTAAATGCGATTCAGTTTCTCCATCTTGTCTGTTTCCTTGATTGCTAAGAAATGTGCAGATTTCGTTAATCGATCGACAATTACCCGTATCGTATCACAACCACTCGTTGTACGGGGTAATTTAGTGATGAAGTCCATCGAAATCTGTTCCCATTTCCACATTGGTATTTCGGGTTGTTGCAGTAAACCAGATGGTTTCTGATATTCCACTTTGACTTTCAAACAAGTCAAACATTTGCTAACGTATCTAGCAATGTCAGCTTTCATGTGAGGCCACCAATACAGTGCCTTCAAGTCATGATACATCTTGTCTGATCCCGGATGGACTGAATATCTAGACTTGTGTGCTTCATCCATCACGAGTTCCCTTAATCCACCATGCAATGGTATCCAAAGCCGATTAATGAAATAACGAATTCCATCATGCTTAACATCCAATTGTTCCTCCATTCCTCGTAAGGATTCCTGTACCAGATTTTCCTTTTCCAAAGCTTCAAGCTGAGCACTGCGTACCTTGTCAGGCAAGTCAGTATGTATCGTCATCATAAGTGCGCGAACCCGTCTTGTTGATGTGTCTTTTCTGCTTAAAGCATCAGCTACCACATTAGCTTTTCCCGGGTGATACTTAATCGTGCATTCGTAGTCGTTCAACAATTCAACCCACCGTCGCTGTCTCATATTAGGCTCCTTCTGATCAAGGATATGTTGCAAACTCTTATGATCAGTGTAAATGGTACACTTAGTTCCATATAGGTAATGCCTCCAAATCTTCAAAGCAAAAACTACTGCTCCTAACTCCAAGTCATGAGTAGTGTGATTCTTTTCGTGTGGTCGTAGCTGCCTTGAAGCATAAGCAATCACTTTATCACGTTGCATCAACACACATCCCAAACCCTGTGTAGATGCATCACAATACACCACAAAGTCTTCCGTCCCTTCCGGTAAGGACAGAATCGGTGCACTGCAGAGTTTCTGTTTCAATAACTGGAATGCAGCTTCCTGTTTATCCGTCCAGTTATACTTCGTTCCCTTATGCGTAAGAGCTGTAAGTGGTTGAGCGATCTTTGAAAATCCCTCAATGAATCGTTGGTAATAACCCGCCAAACCAAGGAATTGTCGTACCTCAGTAGGGGTCTTTGGTGCTTCCCAATTCTTAATCGCTTCAATCTTTGCTGGATCAACATGTATGCCCTTTTCATTGACTATATGACCCAAGAATTGTACTTCTCGCATCCAGAAATCACATTTCGAGAACTTAGCGTACAATTGTTCCTGTTTCAGTAATTCCAACAGCAATTGAAGATGTTCAGCGTGCTCCTCCTCAGTTTGAGAATAGATGAGAATGTCATCAATAAAAACAATGACAAACTTATCAAGGTAAGGTTTACAAACACGATTCATGAGATCCATGAATACAGCTGGAGCGTTTGTCAACCCAAATGGCATACCCAAAAACTCATAATGGCCATAGCGCGTCCTGAATGCTGTCTTCGGGATATCTTCTTCCTGTACTCTGAGTTGATGATAACCAGACCTGAGATCAATCTTCAAGTAGTAACTCGAACCTTGCAATTGATCAAACAGATCGTCAATTCTAGGTAACGGATACCGGTTTTTGATAGTAACCTTGTTAAGTTCCCGGTAAACGATACACATACGGAAAGTCCCGTCCTTTTTCTTGACAAATAAGACCGGAGCTCCCCACGGCGAAAAACTAGGTCGTATAAAACCCTTATCCAACAACTCTTGCAGTTGTGTGGATAACTCTTGCATCTCTGACGGTGCAAGTCGATAAGGCGCCCTAGCTATCGGTGCTGCATCTGGTGTAAGGTCGATTCGAAATTCCACCTGTCTGATAGGCGGTAATCCCGGCAAGTATTCTGGAAACACTTTAGGAAATTCGCAAACTACTGGGATGTCTTCAATCTTCTTCTCAGCTACCGGCTTCTCAGTTATAAGTGCTATAACTGCTGTATGACCTTTACGCAGACATTTGTGTGCTTTCATACAAGATATGAGACGCAGTGGCGTACTGGTCTTTTCGCCTTGTACATACAATGTCTCTCCATGCGAAAGAGGTATACGAACGATCTTTTCATGGCATACTATTTCAGCCTGGTGTTTCGACAACCAGTCCATGCCAATGACTACATCAAAACTGCCTAAAGTGATAGGCATAAGGTCAATTTCCAATGTCTGACCCATCAAATCAAGGATACATCCTTTAAGGATTCGTTCAACTACAATTAACTTGCCATTGGCTAATTCTACAGTGTATGGATTTTCTAAGGCAGTGGGACTAACATTTAGCAACTTTGAAAATGAACTAGATACAAAACTCCGGTCTGCACCAGTGTCAAATAGCATAGAGGCATAGTGATTATTTAAGAGGAACGTACCTGTGACAATGTTGGGATCCTCCCGTGCCTGACGTCCTCCAATCACAAACGCCCTGCCCCTAGCACCATTGTTGTTGTTATTGTTGTTGTTATTGGTGCCATTGCTGTTGCCGTTGCCATTTGCATCGTTAGCCCCGCCTTTCTTGAGTTGTGGGCAATCCTTTTTAAAGTGCCCCAACTTACCACACTCAAAACAACCCTTCTGTGCGTTGTTCTGATTATTATTCTAATTGTTGGAGTTGTTTTGTAGCTCTCCACGGCAATCCTTAGCTGCATGCCCTGTTTTACCACACCTTTGACACTTAAACTTATCACATTGATTTCCAGCATGATGAAATCCACACCTGTTGCACTTTGGGTGTTTACCAATATACCCCCCCGATGATGACGACTACTGACCACTGTTCGAATCGTGGTAAGACTTGTTTGAATCTTGCTTTCGGTTCTGCTGAAACGGCTGTTGGTTGAAATTCTTGGAGTTGTTACCTTCCCAGTTCCTCTTGTGGTCTCCCACCTTAGTAGTTGATGTCCGTTTAGGCAGAGTTCCCTGTAATACTGCCTGGTCAGTCAATTGGTGCGCCAGTCGAACAGCTTGTTGAATTGTTGTGGGATTTGCAGAAGTAACCAATCCCTGGATCTGAGGCACCAATCCTCCTATGTACCTCTCTATCCACTTACTGGCTGGAGTAGCCATGTGAGGTAAAAGTCTGGCCAGTTCATGAGATCGAGTCGTGTACTCCTCGATGTTTGACCCCTACATCTTGAGATGCCAATACTCCTCCTCCAGTTTCTGCATTTCACTACGAGGGCAGTACTCCTCCTGCAGTAAAGTCTTGAAACCATTCCAAGTCAAGGCATTAGCCTCACCCAATCCCAAAGTCTGAACATTCGAGTTCCACCAAGTCAATGCTGGACCTTCCAAGGTTCCAGTGGCATACTTAACCTTATTCTCCTCAGGACAGTTACACATCTCAAAAACTGATTCGGCTTTTTCAACCCATCGTAGCAGTCCAATGGCTCCCTCCGATCCTTTGAAGTTATGTGGCTTACAGTCCAAGAACATCTTGAATGTGCACGCCTGTGGATTCACTAATCCCCCTGCTGGTCCTTGTGGCCCTGTAGTGTGTGTCTGAACGTAGTTCGCGATTGCCTCCGCGACCCTGTTATTGATCAGCTCATTGAGCTCAGCAACTGTCATCTGTACGTTCTCACCGGCCATTATCTTCCTAGTTAAAAGAAATGTTAAAGTGTTATCCAAGTCCAATGTGAAACGTGTAAACAATACAACAAACATCAAACATGTAATGTAGAAATCAACACAACTGTTGGCAATAAGTAATAGTTTTCAATAGATAATAATCTGGTTTGAGTACAATACTTTCAAAATCAAAACATAAGTTTTCCAAACATCTAATATAGGGACACAACCCGCCCTTATTAAGTTCAACTAGATCAGTCCTCTGGGTCATCAATAGTGGATTCAGGATCAGAATCAACAGCTGGTGCTAGTTCCTCCCCTTCCTCCTCTTCATCCTCTTCTTCATTCTCCGAGGCCACCAAGTCTTCCAAGGCTTCAAGTCTGCCCTCCAGAATCTCAGCTCGGTTCTCAGAATCTTGAAGAAGATCAGTCAACTGGATGATCTCATTTCGCATCCCATTAACCAAGTTGTAAAGGTTATCGTATCTTTCATTCGCATCCCAGAGTTCCCGAACATTATACTCAATCCTATCATTTGCCCAGTACAAGTGCTGACGTAGTTGGGCAATCTCCTCTGAATCAGTCTGTTGCCTCTTAGGCTCAGGAACATCCAATGCAGGTGGTGGATGAGTAGAAGGTCCCTCAGCAGGAATCTCCTGAGTATCCTCAGCTGGTTTCTCATTAGGCTCCTCCTCTGGATCCTCATCCGGATCCTCCTCCGGATCCTCATCCGGATCCTCCTCCGGATCCTCATCCGGATCCTCATCCGGATCCTCCTCCGGATCCTCCTCAGGGTCTGAATCATCTCTCTCAGATGGTGGAGGAGATGGGATAGGTGGTGCTGGTGATGATGGTGGTACTGGAACTACCGGCTCCTCATCCTCCGAATCAATAATGTGTATGTATGGTGCTGATGATGAAGATGCCATGTCTGTTACATAATACCATATGTAAGTGCAGTGTCATGGAATGTGTAAGCAAGTCTATTACATAATGCCATATGTAATTTCTAAGTGATATGTGTAAGTATGCGTGTCTAATGTCTAACAGTTATAGTCTAAGTCTACAAATGCAAACCTAGTTCGCTATAACCAATGTCTCTGATACCAATCTGTCACACCCCCAATTTTCAACTAACGGAATCATACCGTTTGGGACGTGACAAACCAGGATCTCAGATCATTAGACATAACGAAGACCTCTATATGATTTTCAAACATAACTTTGGTCTTAATTGAAAAATTCAGAGTTTAAAACATTGCGGAAATGTTTGTAAAAAGTGAAACAATCCCATGTTTGCAAAATGTAAATTACAATACTAATGTCTCAAATATTCAAATCAGAAACAACTATGATGTAAGATATGCATGCGACTCGATCTCCTATTCCATGCTAGCTTGCTCGTGTACCTTAGCGTCCTGAGAAAATATGTAAATCAAGTCAACACAAAGGTTGGTGCATTACACAGGTTTAAGCATTCACAATTGTTTGAAACAACAGTTTGAACAAAATGTTTGCAGATAACATAATCACACTTGCATAGTCATGATAGCTAGTCATTTATACTATTTACATAAGTGGTCGACACCGAAGCTGACTGTTGCATGCTAACGCATGTTTTTGCCTTGCCACTATTGTCTAGCACAAACAATAGAAATGTGTGTTTGGTCAGTTAAACTCTTGCGTAGATCCCATCTACCAAGTGAGGTTTGTCAAACCTAATAGATCTATTTCCAACTACCACGCTTTGCACTACGGCAAACTAAACGGTTCGAAATGTAAGGACTTGTAATGCTATGTTTGCACTCAATGTAAACAGCTAACTCATGCAAGTGATATGTATCTAAAAGTATTTGTTGCACATGTTTTCTCCCACAAAACAGTTAAAATAAGAAAGGGGCCGTGTACGCACCTTTGATTGTGAATAGAATGATCAAACACGTGAAATCGCGTATAAAGTCCTCTACGAAGAACCTGTGTTTTAATAATAACTAAGTGTTATTCGGGATGTCGTTTTGTGATTGTAATCACATGCGTGTCAACATACGTATGTTAGACTCGTTAGAAACGTGCATACGTAAGTACGCGTGACTTTAAAGTCGTTTAAATAAAACCATATATGATTTTATTTAAATAAACGTAATTATACGCGATTACGTTTTTCGGGTTAAAATATGAATTTTATTATTTTATTTTGTTCGGGATTTCGTTACGATTCCAACGCAACTTGTACGGACTAAATCGGAGTTAGAATGAAAAAGTTATGGCAAAAAGATTAAAAATTATGTTTTGGTGCAAAACCGGTTGTCCTCGGGCTCGAACCCGCAACCTTTCACACGAAACACACCCATCACACCATCTTCGCCCGCTAGGGTTTCGCATCAGATTCCATCTTTAAATTGTTTTAAACTTACCTAAGCCGGTTTCCCCCTTGTTTAACCCAATCGAACCTGATGGTCCCAATTGAACCTCAATTCGCACTCAATCGAACCCAAGACCATAGGGTTTTTATTCAAGCCATCCAAACGAGTCTCAGTGTGATTTTAATTTCATTACTTCAGCAAAATCATGGGGTTATTATGTCCTAACCCGTTTCGAACTCAAAATATTCCCCATTGATTCAAATTGATTAAATTGGTTAATAAAAGATGTTAAGCTCATGAGGTTTCGTTGAACAGAAGATTTTGACCCTATCTGAGTCGTTTAATTAGAAAACTAAATCCATTTAGATCAAAATCCCCAATTCATTTTGTTCTTAGAACCCTAGAACTTGATCATACACAATTCCTTATAATTTCATGAAATTGATATATGTATTTCGTTAATCGGTATCTTATGAAGCTCCTAGCATGATTTAATTTTATTTCAACACGCATTTTTATCTAAACCCCCAAAACCGTTTAGGCTTAGAACCCTAGCTATTGAATCCATACCACTCGTTGTTAAGTCACAAAATTGATAAGTGGTTTTTCTTATTCGGCATATTCTGAAACTAACCATGTGATTGAATTCAATTATTAAACTGTTTAAGCAAGAAACCCCCAAATCGTTATATTCGAAGAACCCTAGAATTCGGATTCTTTCAATTCGACATTCTTAGATGAAATTGGGTTAGGGGTATTCTTAGTCGGCGGTTTCAGAAGATGTAGGAGTGAAACTTACGTGATTTGATGTCGAATTGTTAGAAACCCACTTCTAGCTTGAACTTCGGCCGACCCACGATCAATTTCTTCTTCCCGTGCCTTCTTGCTTCGAATTGATATATGGAGAAGTTCCTAAATGTCCCGACTAGAGTTTTTGCAGGTTCAATTGTGAGAAGTATGATCGAATTGCATGACTTTCATCTATGAAAGTGACGGTTTCGACTTTGGCCTTAATGTTTGAGTTTAATTCGATGATAAATTGATCCAATAACGCATGACAGTTACTAATAATCATATTCATGATGATTATTGAGATTTAATTCGTTTATAACCTTTTGAAATCATAGAATTATGGTTTAATTGGACATACATCCGAATTTTGACTCTCTAAAGTCAAAATTCAATGACTTAGGATAATTACACCATTAATCCTTGCAATTTAAGTGTCTTATAACCTTGTTTTATTTAATTATAGCATTGTAGTGTGATTATGTGTCATTTCATAACATTTCTGTTTAATTTCAGTTAACAAAGTTAACCCAAAAAGTCGGATTGTCACACCGTTCCCCGGAAGTCCCTCGGTTGGTTTAACATCAAGAACATAGCTCTTAAACCGTAGAATAATCGTATACTATGGCAGCGGAAATCTTTACATAACATTTAATCCTAACAGGAATGCCAGTTCTTGAGTAGGTAGTCCTCATGTCTTGCCACGAGCCATCCTATCCTTATCATTACCTGACATGCATGCTAAAACAAGTCAGCTTTCGCTGGTGAGTTCTAAGTTAACTTGTTATAAAAATCTTTACTCATTCATATCTTTATATAACATACATATCATCAAAACATCAAACATACTGTACATAGAAAATTAGCCTTTCGCTGCTGACCGAAGTCAACAGTCTCAATCATACTTTACATAAAACATTAGCCTTCGCTGCCGACCGAAGTCAAACAGGCTTGTGCAGCACAAGACTCTTAAACTATCAACCCGAAGTCGATAACTTACACACGCATAAGATTTCCTCAACTGGCGACACACAGTCGGCAGGCCTGTGTTTCCACAGGACTCTTTAACCATCAACCGAAGTTGACGGCTCATACCGGTACAAGACTTCTTTACATACATCATTCATATCCATAACATGGTTTAAATCATTTAAACCATCATAATCATAATAAATTCCTCGCACCGCAGTGCTCAAGTTCTGCCCAACCGCACCTGGCAAAACCACATTTCCTCCTCGACCTCGGCCGAGTGTCTTACAAAAAAAATCATTTCTTTCTCAACCGCAGTTGAGACTTAAGACATTCTTTACATCTCAGCTGAGACTCTTAAAATTATTTACTTCTCAACCATAGTTGAGACTTAAGACATTATTTACTTTAAAACATTCTTTACTTAGAAGCATTCTTTATCTGAAAACGTTCTTTACCTGACTTTAATCAGGTTAAAATCACTTTCATACAATAACCTTATAACATGCATATCAGCCCAAAATGATAAAACATTTAAAATAGGGCTACAAAGAACTCACCTTAATTCAAAGCTCGACTTACAATAAATTCCCAATTAGCCTCGACTTTAGGAATTGCTAATAACCTGTATAACATTATTGTTTTAACATATCATTCAGGTATCCTTATATAAACCAATAGGGCTAGTGGTTAGATTAAATTACGTTCTTACGTACTTGATTTATCCTAACCACTCCTACCCATGCTTGACATTCATACTTTACATTACTTGCTCGGCTTAGACAAGCGTATTCTCTTATTTAATTAATTCGTCTTAGGCGTTGCTAAACTTACTGATTGAATCTTTCTGAACATCCAATGTCAAAGACATTGCCTTGATAGTCATGAAACCAGTATTAGATTTTTAACAATTTATGTTAATGTCATATCATACAAGGTATGATAATGTAGGAACCTATACTGATTCAGGCTCCTAATAATAGGTTGATGACCCACTTGATTAGTCAGAATAATCTCGGATTAATCACATAGTTAATGTTGTTGATTATGATGTGGAAAAATTTTCCTAGACAGATTAATGGCTTAGAAATGATCAATCCTTGTTATTGATTACCCATGTGTCAGGAAATACCACAACGTAGTATTAGAATAGGTTTAACAACCATATTTAACATACGAATCTACATGTTATCATAAACATCAAATACTTGTTCTAGTGAGTATGTTAATGATTGTGATTAGTTTGAAACACTTGGATATAACCTTGTATTTCAAGGATTAATCAAACTAATCACCAACTTGTCATAATCAAATGGTTAAAATCATTATAACCATTGTTATGATTTCATGCAAACCGGGCATTACAACGGCTCAAAACAAGGATTTACCCGTTAACAGTTCGAGTTCTTCATTTATAATCAATCCTAGCCATCATCTAGGCAATAATCAACAACCCTAACTATATCATTACGTTCAAAAGCAAGATTTAATCAATCATAATCAATCTAGAAGGTTAGAACGAACCATTACCTAGTGAGACCTTGTCAGGATTTAGGATACTAACAAATCATTATCATTCATGACATAGAGAATAATCTCATCAAATCTCTAGGTCAAATTTGAACTTACATTACCTCAATCGGATGTACTCATCTTTACTTTATAATATTATTCATTCACAAGTGATGAATAATTTATCCATAAATGAACATCCTTGTTCATGTATAAGCCATTTACTTCATTCGTAAATTAGTTCCATCATTCACAAATCAATTGAATCCTTTACACATAAACTCAGTCACCCGTACTAATTCTTTTCATCCATAATTGATTTCTTTCATCCATATGGATATACATACGTTCCTATCTTCATCATGTTTCCGTTGCCCGAGTAATTACACCATGCACTGCATCCACCATTGTTGTCCTCATCACTTTTCATGCATGCATTATTTCTTGGACCGTCATCGTCTTCAAACTACATTTCTATCTTTGATTGAACTCTGTTTCCATGTTCTAATGGTTTATTTCATTATCGACCTTTTAGGATAGGTCCTTCACCAATAGCTTCCCAATAACTTCAACGATGAATTCAACATGACCATAATGCAATTTAGGATATATAAGGTATTCATATGATAGACAATAATACAAACTCAATTGTATCGTAAATCATTAATAACAGTGTCCGGAATGTCATTAATCATTTACTTTTCCAACGTTGTTTCTATTATTCTCATTCATACTTTATACCCATTAATTCATGTGTCTTTGTCAAACCAATAAAGTAAGACCTTAACCAGTATCCATCTGACCAAACAAACATTCCCAATTGTCTCTATAACTCTTTCAACCTTTCTAATCGTATTTTGTTCTTTACCTTTATTGGCACCGAATAATTATAATTCGTTCAGTCATTGAATCTTTCCTATGGTATCCAAGTCATATGACAGATGAAACCCGAGCATGAGTCGTATAGATAAAACCGTAATCGCAGTAGCTAATTGCGGTCACTATTTATCTGTACTTGTGTGTCTAGGGTTTCTTCCACCACATGCTTAGTTCATTTCCTAATAAACATTATTATTACCCATAGTCTAAACAATCCAACATATACATACATCTTAACACATATAGGCACATATACATGCATTTCACTTTAACGACTTCACATTAACTTTAAGGCACATATACCTTAAATCTATTTCAAATATATCATATCATATATTCTTTACTTTAACAAGACGCTCGTGGCATTGAACTACCCTTTACTGGCATCCTTAGCTTTGATCTCATTCTCAGTTTAAGTTCAGGCATTAGGTTATGCCCGAATCTCTCAAAATATGGCTCTGATACCAACTTGAGAGGCCCCGTTCCCCGGAAGTCCCTCGGTTGGTTTAACATCAAGAACATAGCTCTAAAACCGTAGAATAATCGTATACTATGGCAGCGGAAATCTTTACATAACATTTAATCCTAACAGGAATGCCAGTTCTTGAATAGGTAGTCCTCATGTCTTGCCACGAGCCATCCTATCCTTATCATAACCTGACATGCATGCTAAAACAAGTCAGCTTTCGCTGGTGAGTTCTAAGTTAACTTGTTATAAAAATCTTTACACATTCATATCTTTATATAACATACATATCATCAAAACATCAAACATACTGTACATAGAAAATTAGCCTTTTGCTGCTGACCGAAGTCAACAGTCTCAATCATACTTTACATAAAACATTAGCCTTCGCTGCCGACCGAAGTCAAACAGGCTTGTGCAGCACAAGACTCTTAAACTATCAACCCGAAGTCGATAACTTACACACGCATAAGATTTCCTCAACTGGCGACACACAGTCGGCAGGCCTGTGTTTCCACAGGACTCTTTAACCATCAACCGAAGTTGACGGCTCATACCGGTACAAGACTTCTTTACATACATCATTCATATCCATAACATGGTTTAAATCATTTAAACCATCATAATCATAATCAATTCCTCGCACCGCAGTGCTCAAGTTCTGCCCAACCGCACCTGGCAAAACCACATTTCCTCCTCGACCTCGGCCGAGTGTCTTACAAAAAAAATCATTTCTTTCTCAACCGCAGTTGAGACTTAAAACATTCTTTACATCTCAGCTGGGACTCTTAAAATTACTTACTTCTCAACCACAGTTGAGACTTAAAACATTATTTACTTTAAAACATTATTTACTTAGAAGCATTCTTTATCTGAAAACGTTCTTTACCTGACTTTAATCAGGTTAAAATCACTTTCATACAATAACCTTATAACATGCATATCAGCCCAAAATGATAAAACATTTAAAATAGGGCTACAAAGAACTCACCTTAATTCAAAGCTCGACTTACAATAAATTCCCAATTAGCCTCGGCTTTAGGAATTGCTAATAACCTGTATAACATTATTAATTTAACATATCATTCAGGTATCCTTATATAAACCAACAGGGCTAGTGGTTAGATTAAATTACGTTCTTACGTACTTGATTTATCCTAACCACTCCTACCCATGCATGACATTCATACTTTACATTACTTGCTCGGCTTAGACAAGCGTATTCTCTTATTTAGTTAATTCTTCTTAGGTGTTGCTAAACTTACTGATTGAATCTTTCTGAACATCCAATGTCAAAGACATTGCCTTGATAGTCATCAAACTGGTATTAGATTTTTAACTATTTATGTTAATATCATATCATACAAGGTATGAT
Organism: Mikania micrantha; assembly: GCA_009363875.1. Lineage (NCBI taxonomy): Eukaryota > Viridiplantae > Streptophyta > Magnoliopsida > Asterales > Asteraceae > Mikania > Mikania micrantha. Next base: position 79,806 of record SZYD01002050.1, on the reverse strand, counting down.
AATGTAGGAACCTATACTGATTCAGGTTCATAATAATAGGTTGATGACCCTCTTGATTAGTGAGAATAATCTCGGATTAATCAAATAGTTAATGTTGTTGATTATGATGTGGAAACATTTTCCCAGACAGATTAATGGCTTAGAAATGATCAATCCTTGTTATTGATTACCCATGTGTCAGGAAATACCACAACGTAGTATTAGAATAGGTTTAACAACCATATTTAACATACGAATCTACATGTTATCATAAACATCAAATACTTGTTCTAGTGAGTATGTTAATGATTGTGATTAGTTTGAAACACTTGGATATAACCTTGTATTTCAAGGATTAATCAAACTAATCACCAACTTGTCATAATCAAATGGTTAAAATCATTATAACCATTGTTATGATTTCATGCAAACCGGGCATTACAACGGCTCAAAACAAGGATTTACCCGTTAACAGTTCGAGTTCTTCATTTATAATCAATCCTAGCCATCATCTAGGCAATAATCAACAACCCTAACTATATCATTACGTTCAAAAGCAAGATTTAATCAATCATAATCAATCTAGAAGGTTAAAACGAACCATTACCTAATCAGACGAAGTTCTGCGCGTAAAAAGACGATCCGGACTTGCAGAAACCTTCCCTGGTGCGATCCGGGCACTTAGAATCATTCAAAATTGGAGTTTGGATGCTAAAAACTTGTAACAATTTCGCGCACGGTTTTCGCCCACGTTCACCATTTCTCGCATACTATCACCCTGTAACAATTTCATCTGTCAAATCAACGTGGATTTCAAGCAAGATCAAATGTGCTTATTTCTTTGATAACGTAATTCTTCGAACATCAACAGTTACTGAAATCTCGCACGTTTATTATTAGGTTGCTAAATTTTCGGTTGTTGCAAATCTACCCTCCTTACAATAGGTTTCGTCGTCGAAACCTGTTACGTCTCAAACAATGTGGGTAGAGTCGTTTCATCTCGTCTTCAGTCTCCCATGTAGCCTCAGATCCTTTTCGGTGTTTCCATTGAACCTTAATTTGTCTAATCGTCTTGTTACGCAATTGTTTTTCTTTCGTGTTAACAATTGCCACAGGTTCTTCTATGTAATTTAACATTTCATCAACTTCATTATCGTTTAATGGCACATATCCTACATCATCTGCTAGACATTTTCTTAAGTGTGAAACGTGAAATATCGGGTGAATTTTACTCAACTTATCTGGAGGATTTTAATCGATAGGCTATCCCGTCGACCCGTACCATTATTCAAAAAGGTCCAATAAATCTCGGACTCAGCTTTCCTCTATTTCTGAATCTATTAATTCCTCTTCATAGTGAAAACTTAAACAATACCTGATCGCCTACCTCGACTCTATTGATCTTCGCCTTTTGTTAGCATAGGACTTTTGTCAATCCTGTGCAGCTTTCATTCGTACTTTAACTAGCAGAAACTTTGCAGCTAATCTTACTTTTAGCATGATAACTGTTGTATGAGAATTCCACTAATGGTAAATAATCATTTCAGATTCTACCAAGATCAGTAAAACAAGCTCCAAAAATATCTTCTAGGATTTGTATAGTTCTTTCTGTACCGTCCATCTGTTTGAGGATGATACACAGTGCTACTATTTAATCTTGTGCCCATCGATTCATGAAATTGCTTTCGAAATCTTGAAACAAATCGCATATCACAATTCAAAGCTCGACTTACAATAAATTCCCAATTAGCCTCGGCTTTAGGAATTGCTAATAACCTGTATAACATTATTGTTTTAACATATCATTCAGGTATCCTTATATAAACCAATAGGGCTAGTGGTTAGATTAAATTACGTTCTTACGTACTTGATTTATCCTATCCATTCCTACACATGCTTGACATTCATACTTTACATTACTTGCTCGGCTTAGACAAGCGTATTCTCTTATTTAATTAATTCGTCTTAGGCGTTGCTAAACTTACTGATTGAATCTTTCTGAACATCCAATGTCAAAGACATTGCCTTGATAGTCATCAAACAGGTATTAGATTTTTAACTATTTATGTTAATGTCATATCATACAAGGTATGATAATGTAGGAACCTATACAGATTTAGGCTCCTAATAATAGGTTGATGACCCACTTGATTAGTCTGAATAATCTCGGATTAATCAAATAGTTAATGTTGTTGATTATGATGTGGAAACATTTTCCTAGACAGATTAATGGCTTAGAAGTGATCAATCCTTGTTATTGATTACCCATGTGTCAGGAAATACCACAACGTAGTATTAAAATAGGTTTAACAACCATATTTAACATACGAATCTGCATGTTATCATAAACATCAAATACTCGTTCCAGTGAGTTTGTTAATGATTGTGATTAGTTTGAAACACTTGGATATAACCTTGTATTTCAAGGATTAATCAAACTAATCACCAACTTGTCATAATCAAATGGTTAAAATCATTATAACCATTGTTATGATTTCATGCAAACCGGGCATTACAACGGCTCAAAACAAGGATTTACCCGTTAACAGTTCGAGTTCTTCATTTATTATCAATCCTAGCCATCATCTAGGCAATACTCAACAACCCTAACTATATCATTATGTTCAAAAGCAAGATTTAATCAATCATATTCAATCTAGAAGGTTAAAACGAACCATTACCTAATCAGACGAAGTTATGCGCGTAAAAAGACGATCCGGACTTGCAGAAACGTTCCCTGGTGCATTCCGGATGCTTAGAATCCTTCAACATTGGAGTTTGGATGCTAAAAACTTGATTTTGTGAGTTTGGAAGTCCACAGAGGCGTTTAGAAGTGAAATGGTTGAATTTTTCATGACAAACTTAATTTTTAAGATGATATGCCGCCGCCATCCCTTCCATGCGTACCGCCCCAGACGGGCGCGTGGTCTGGGGCGTACCGCTCGGAGTGGGTGACATCCAGATATTTATTGCCTCACTTTTGTCACCTCAAAACTTCACATTACATGTAAGTTAGTAGTACCATAATTGTCTTAGGCTTTTTCTAGCACTTGCACATTATTATTTTCAATATAAAAATCCTTTGCATAAACTGAAGCATATAGTGAGCCTGCAAGTAAAGACATACGGTTTTATATGTTTTTTGATGAAGAAACTGAAGCACACTGCACATATGAGAAATTCTAGCGCTTTGGACTACATAACGAAGATTGGATTATGGGGAATTATTGTTATGCATAATATTCCTTACACCGATCCTAGACGAAATGGAAAGGTTTGTCCTCTTTTATCTTCAAAAATATGTTCTTTCTAATTTACACAAAATCATGATTTAACCCTGTTTTCATTTTTTGTATTCTAAGTCATAACTGTATCTTCTATACTACTTTATAATGCGTATTGGTGTGAGAAAAATCAAAGGTCTTAAATTTAAGAAAAATACAACTTCCAAAGTTTGTGGTACAACCAATTTAAGCTTCACTTCACAACCTAATGGATTTGTTCTTAATTTCTGATTGAAAGCTAGGTTTTTTTTAGTTGTCCTTTGGTTGTTTTGGTTTTCATTTTGGGTTTATGATAGTTTGATTGGTTGATTGTTATGGGCTTATTGTTTTATCATTTTTTGGTTGTGCTTTGGTGATTCGCTTCGCATTTTTGGTTAGTAGGTGTTAATCAGTTTTCTTTTAATTTTTCAATTTCTTAACTTTAAAAGAGAAAACGACAACTTTCGGCAAAATTTAGTTTTATCGTAGTTTTAGTTTTAGCAATTGATTTATATTTATTTATTCCTCTTATTTTGGTGAGATGATAATTTCTTCAACCTATGCGTTAGTTGAACTCATATTTTTGGTTGATTTTTTTTGTTCTGTCTGGAATTTTTGTTTGGAAATGAAATATGTCTATTTCAGTTCATGAGTTTTTATACATAAAATATGTCTATTTCCGGTTGTTTGTGTTCAAATTTTTAAATCTTGAACTTACACGTTTGTACATGATTATAACTTCCTTTTTCTTATTCTTTTTAATGAATTTGGTTAGGTCACACTTGTGGAAAAGGTAGTTGTGTTGTTTACAAAAGATGGGGAACGGCATAACAATTGGCATGACATCCAATCCTTGTTGTGGAAATGCTTTGAATGTTCCCCCTCACTAAAAAAAAGGTTAATATTATGAAATACATTCTCTTTATGGGGTATGTTTTGAGGCCCATAAAAATATATATATATATATTGTTTGAATTATTTTGATTTCTTGATGTTGCTAGCATTCTATTAGTGCTATAATATGTTTTCTTTACAGAAACCAAGGGCATGGAATATATTTTATTGCCTCACTTTTGTCATCTCAAATCTTCAGATTACATGTAAGTTAGTAGTACCATAATTTTCTTAGGCTTTTTAAAGCACCTGCACATTATTATTTTATATGTTTTTTGATGAAGAAACTGAAGCACGCTGCACATATGAGAAATTCTAGCGCTTTGGACTACATAACGAAGATTGGATTATGGGGAATTACTGTTATGTATAATATTCCTTACACGGATCCTAGACAAAATGGAAAGGTTTGTCATCTTTTATCTTCAAAAATATGTTCTTTCTAATTCACACAAAATCATGATTTAACCCTGTTTTAATTTTTTGTATTCTAAGTCATAACTGTATCTTCTATACTACTTTATAATACGTATTGGTGTGAGAAAAATCAAAGGTCTTAAATTTAAGAAAAATACAACCTCCAAATCTTGTGGTACAACCAATTTAAGCTTCACTTCACAACCTAATGGATTTGTTCTTAATTTCTGATTGAAAGTTAGGTTTTTACTTTCCTTCTCCCCCAAAAATTCTATACCATTCTAGGCAATCCAGTCATAAATTTGAAATCTAGCTATTAGTACAAGTGAATAGTGCACGGTTTGGTGTTATACGAAAGCCGAGCGGGACGACATACAAAAACCATACATCATTTCAAAATTCAAACTCACACTCTCATGTTCGTGATCCCTCTCTTGCATCCCTCTCCGGAGACCCTCTCCGGCAACCATCTCCGTAAAGCCACTTTGCAATTACCTCTGCGGCAACCACCTCTTGCGGAGCTGTAGAGAAGCAATCGTTCCTTTTGCGACGCAATCGGTCAATACAAGGAGACAGTGGTAACAAGGCCAACCGCCGATGATCCTCTTTCTTGTAGGGTTTGTTTAGATTAGCATTTTTCATGATTTGTCTCAGTTGTTTTGTTTGCATCTTTGACACTTGATGGTTGTAGATTTGAAAAATCGATCACGAAATTCTACGATTCGATCATAAACGTGCGGAATCCGTTTACAACTAGATTTGAATCAACAATAACAATGTAATAGATCATGAATCTGAATTCTTCATTGATATCCAAGTGTTTACAAACAATAAACGTGAAAATACAACACTTGAACGATCAAAAGAAACAAAGATGAAGAGAATCTTGATCTTGAGCTTGGGAGAGAATTTGACTTTGTGTGTGTGAATTGTAAGCTCTAAGTCTACCAAATGAACAAAGCAACACCATATTTATAGGTTTCTAATGCAAAGGTTCGGCCCTTATAAACTTTCACGAACCTCCAATGTACACGAACCTTTGGTAAGGTTCGTGACCTTGTGCCAGCCGAACCTTAGAACATGTAAGCATCGAACCTCTCATGAACCTCCATAGCCGAACCTATGAAACATTAGGTTTGCCAGAAAAGGTTCGCCAGACTAACCAATAGGTTCGCAGGACGAATCTATACAATAACATGAACATAGGTTCGCCGAACCTTAGCCAAACCTTAATCGAACCCTAGCCGAACCTTTGTCTCTTGATCTTCTAATTATATACAACAGACTATATACAACAAGCGAGGTTCACACAGTAAATTGAGCTTTCACACAGAAAATGCACCAACATACTCCCCCTTGAACCTTGCTGTTGTATATGCTCAAGATTTATGTGCATCGGGGAACAAATATACATCAACATACTCCCCAACAACCTTGCTATCAACATACTCCCCTTCAATTGTAGCTGTTGTATCAAATGCGGTTGTATAGAATTCATCAGACTCTGTTTTTCCACTTCACTCTCTCAATCTTAATCTCATTCTCTATCTCTCCATCTTATGTCTTTCTTTTTTCCAAGATTCACCTGCTGAGGATTACAGTGACATCTTCAACACACAGATCTTCATCACCCTTGTCACCTGCATCAGTTGATACATAATCAAAACTAAATCTTTTGCTTCACATGTGATCATACTAGATGCCTCATCACAATTCTAATTTCTCTTTGTCACTTATTAACAGTAAATCAATTATAGTGTTTACAAAGAATTAGTAAGTCACATCGGATAGTATAAAAGAAAATAGAAGAAAATTTTTATGAATTTTTTCAATGATTTGAATAAACTCCCCCTAAAGCTATGAATTGCAAAATTGTATATCCTAGAATCCTACAAAATTTGTATTCTAACTAAAAAATAAATATGTTTTTGATGAGAAAGATCCAAACATGAGATCATATTGTAATCATACCTAAGCGTTACTTGTTGATTGTTAATGAGATTTATTTATTCGATGCACAAGCCTAGGACGATTGCCAGTATATGGGTCCACTTTAAATCTTACCACTTGTTGTGAATTTGGATTAATGAAAACCAATCACAAGACTTTGTGTTCCCCACTCACTTGAACACATCCCCGCTTTGTGAAACATCAACCAACAGCGATGCCATTGTAAATTATAAGATCAAATTCTTGCTTAGCTTGATCATGCAAAAATAAAGCAGAATACCTTTTGTGAAATAACAAAGTGTAAAATAAAACAGAATGTTCAAAATCCGATAACAAGATTGATACTTCCGTATGCGCATATGAAACCAGGATATTGAACCAAAAAATAACTTAAGTTTAAAACCTAGCAATCAGATTGATACTTCCGTATACACATAGAATGCCCAAGTTCTAAACAAAGCAAGAAAATAAAAACAGAATGTCCAAAACATAGCAATCAGGTCGATACGTAAGTATACGCAGAGAATGTCCATGTTTTGAACGAAAATAAAAGAAAAAATGAACTCAGAATTTCTTTTGAAAAAGAAACACATGATCAAACTAATATATGTACTAATACAATTAGCAATCACTGAGGCAAATGACCACACACTCAGGAAAAAGATCGAACACTGTGTTCTAAGTAATGAGTCCCACAAAGAATGATTATGGCATTAGTCTACATAAATCACAATTAAGTGAAAGACCTACCAACATATCATACTGAGTGCATTGTGATCGCTTTCTATTTGATCTTGTATGATACAAGTAAGCTATAGAATGTTACAATGTACAATCATATCTCAAAGGTCGGATCAATTTCTCAATTTTCTAATTTTATATTGTTTTTGATTTTTTTAAATTTTCTCCCCCTAAAATGCTAAAAATGAAAATCTTTTTGATTTTCAGAATTTTATAAGTATATAGAAAAGCAAAAATCCTGGAATATTAACAACCGATATGATTTACCATTTTTGTAAAACATTATGTTCAATGTGACTTGAAAATATCAAGAAAATATGACAATGTAATTCCAAACCTGTCAAGTTCTCCGGAATAATATGACAGTTAAAGAATTAGAACGATTTTACCAAATACACGCCAGGAAGTTTCACTATCCATGAGCTCTCCTCCAATTCATAGGTCCTCTTGAAATCCTCCTGCGCACACTCACAAACCATTAGATATCTTTAGTCACCCAAGCCTTCAAGGTCTTGAGTTTTCCATGAAAATCCATATACCGAAATTTAATCCATTTTCCAGTTGAAACTAATGAAGTTTCCTTTGAAACTTTGTTTGTTTTTGGTATCCACAACTGTTCCTGTTGAAGTGCATTCTTAAAATAATACTTATCTTGAATCACCACGTTGTTGTTAAACACCAAATTAGTCATTAAAGGTTTTGAAAGTTTCAACTTTTCTTCATCCGAGGCTTTCACAAGTTCTTCCTTGTTTTGATTTGGCATTTTATGTCTTTTAGGAATGAACTTTGGAACCTCTGTGACACAAGACTTGACATTACTAACTTGTCCTTGTAACTCACACACATAAGGACAATTAGCAATGATATGCCCTCTTGTTCCACACTCAAAACATATTCTCCTCTCCACAAACCTAGGAGAATAGTTTTGTACAAACCTATGGTTTTGGTGATATACCACTGGTGAAGCATAAACCAATCTTTGATTACTTGTTGAACCCATATGAGTTAAATGTGACTTCTTATCACTTGACGTGGTAGACTCAAAGTTCAACTTTTCACATCTTGTGGGACTAAGTGAAATCTTGTCTTTGTTCCAAGACTTTGAAGTATCACACTTTGATTCCACTCTGTTTGATGCACATGATGATTTCACAACCCATTTTGATTGAATTTGACGTTTAGGTTTTGAACTTGAAAAACCATTTTTCTTTGAAAAATTCATATTTTCATTCTTTGAAAACTTTTTAATTTCAACCAATGGGGTTTTGAAAGAAACTTTCTTTTTGGATAATGATGCAGAGTTTGAAACACATGATTTTACATCATCAAAGATATTATTGTGAGAATCATCATAATCCTTATGTACATCTATCAACCCACACCTGTACAATGTCTCCTCATCATATTCCTCAAAAGTACAATCTTCAATGATCGGAGGAATATCGTCATTAGCACAAATTGGAGACTTTCCCTTATTGAGAGTGTAATCTATTGAAATTTCACTATCACTTGATTTCTCAATAAGAGGACTTGAAGAAATTATAGAATTATGATGATTCTCCAATTTGCGCATGATCCTGTCAAAGTCCCTTTTTGCCTTGTCCATTTTGATTTTAATTTTATTTACTGCATTTGTCAATTCAACATTTACTTTGCTCAAAATGTCAAGTTTTTGTTCAGAAACACTTTCATTGGCATTTGACTTCGACAAATCATGAGACAACATTTGAACCTGTAACTTCAAATCTGCAATCTGTTTTGAAAAAAACTTTTCATTTGATTTTAAATCCATGTATGCTTTATTGCAGTTTGATAAGTCACATTTCAAATTCATGTTTTCTTCCTCCAAACTCCAAATTTGTCCCTCAAGATTTAAACATTTAGAGCATGAGAGTATACAAAATGTACCTGAACTTACCTCTTTATCTGAAATGGTATGACAATGGTCTTCACTAATGATGGTAGTTGTTTCAGACAAATCATCGGAGGCATCCTCATAAACACTCTCATCCTCTGTTGACACCACTTCAACACTTGAAGTTTCATCCTTTGACTTTAAAACATCATCTTCAGACTTCTTCATCTCACTTTTGATATCAGAATCATCAAGAATGTGTGTATCTTCAGTTACATTACATCTCTTATCTACAACTTCATTCATCTGTTTGCTATCTTCAGACATTTCAGGTTCATCTTCTGTTCCTCCATCAACATCTTCTTTTTCTTTCTCAACACTCATACTTGCCTTTAACATGTTTCTTTGTTCATCAATCCACGAGAAATCAACAATTTTCTCAATCCATTTTCCGGTTCTCCTTATCTTCGATTCCATTTTATCAACCACATCTTTGAAATTCATTAATTTGACATGATGAATGATTTCAGTTTCCTTCATTTTTTCTACAAAATCACTCCATCGATAAGGTAAGAATTGCGTAAACTTCTCAACTATTTGCCCATCAGTGATATCAAACTGAAAATATGTCAATTCTTGATGATCATAAGCATCATTGATCTTCTTCGTAACATGATTTTTGTTTGCAAGTTGTAACAAACTCCACTTTGCACATGAATGTGGCATTTGTTGAAAATCAGTCTTTTTAATATCTTTAGAAATGATCACCGAAAACAAGTCACACAATTCTCTTTCTTGATTAAATTCAAACAATTGATCTTCATTCAGTTTTGATGTCCCAAAATTATCCTTTGATTTCAGACATGGTTTCTTGTATTGATTGTACAATAACTTCTGATAATTTTCATCCACTTTAGCAATAAACGTTTCGAATGTGGATCTCCAGTTCGGATAATTGTCCAAATTATCCAACACAAGTCCATTGTTAGTCAACCATTCTACGTTCCAGTTCTTGTGTGTCATATTTAACTTTTATGTTCAGAACATCAAAATTTAACCTCTCAAAACAAAACAGCTCAAACCTTGTCTCAACGTACGAATTAGATCTTGAAACCTATCCCAAATGATCCGGAAGGCCCAAAATAGGTAAACAAGGTTCACTTGAACTTTTAAAATGGTATATTTCTTGCAAAACTCTTCAAACAAACCTATTGGAGGTTCTCCCAAACCTTTTGAGGTTTTCACGAACCTATTGAGGTTTTCACGAACCTATGAAGGTTTTGAACGAACCTATAAAGGTTTTGACGAACCTATGAAGGTTTTTGACGAACCTATGAAGGTTTTGACGAACCTAGAGGTTCCCACGAACCTATTTCTGACGAACCTTTTGAATTCTCTCGAACCTAAGGTTCTCACGAACCTATTTGTCACGAACCTATGTAGGTTCGTCTCTAAGGTTCGTCAAAGGTTAGTCAGATCGCACGAACAGACCTGCAACTCACTAAAATGGCTCTAGAATCTTCATTTTTTGGAGTGAGAAGGCGTATGAGTAGTCAAAATCTTCGTTTTTTCGAGGCGCATCTTTCTATTGGATCAAAAGTTGCAAAAACTTGATAATTTTTCGTAGATCTGGCTTTTTGTTGACAAAAACGTGAAGAACTTCAAGAACACCTCCAAGATGATGAATTTTCTGATCAAATTACTTGAGATTGATGTCCAAATAGTCGTAGAATCGAGCCTAACGCTCTGATACCACTGTAGATTTGAAGAATCGATCACGAAATTCTACGATTCGATCATAAACGTGCGGAGTCCGTTTACAAATAGATTTGAATCAACAATGACAATGTAATAGATCATGAATCTGAATTCTTCATTGATATCCAAGTGTTTAAAAACAATAAACGTGAAAATACAACACTGGAACGATCAAAAGAAACAAAGATGAAGAGAGTCTTGATCTTGAGCTTGAGAGAGAATTTGACTTTGTGTGTGTGAATTGTAAGCTCTAAGTCTACCAAATGAACAAAGCAACACCATATTTATAGGTTTCTAATGCAAAGGTTCGGCCCTTGTAAACTTTCACGAACCTCCAATGTACACGAACCTTTGGTAAGGTTCGTGACCATGTGCCAGCCGAACCTTAGAACATGTAAGCATCGAACCTCTCACGAACCTCCATAGCCGAACCTATGAAACATTAGGTTTGCCAGACAAGGTTCGCCAGACTAGCCAATAGATTCGCAGGACGAACGTATACAATAACATGAACATAGGTTCGCCGAACCTTAGCCAAACCTTAATCGAACCCTAGCCGAACCTTTGTCTCTTGATCTTCTAATTATATACAACAGACTATATACAACAAGCGAGGTTCACACAGTAAATTGAGCTTTCACACAGAAAATGCACCAACAATGGTTGATATTTTTTTTTGCAGGTTTTATTTCAGTGGTCTGTACACGTTTGTATTCCTCAACAAGGGTACGCATTCTCTATTATCGTGAAAGTGGTTGTTTTTTTTTATTTGTCCTTTGGTTGTTTTGGTTTTCATTTTGGGTTTATGATAGTTTGATTGGTTGATTGTAATGGGCTTATTGTTTTATCATTTTTTGGTTATGCTTTGGTGATTTACTTGGCATTTTTGGTTAGTAGGTGTTAATCAGTTTTTTTTTAATTTTTCAATTTCTTAACTTTAAAGAGAAAACGACCACTTTCGGCAAAATTTAGTTTTAGCGTAGTTTTAGTTTTAACATTTGATTTATATTTATTTATTCATCTTTTTCTGGTGAGATGATAATTTCTTCAACCTATGCGTTAGTTGAACTCTTATTTTTGGTTGATTTTTTTTGTTCTGTCTTGAATTTTTGTTTGGAAATGAAATATGTCTATTTCAGTTCATGAGTTTTTGTACATAAAATATGTCTATTTCAGGTTGTTTGGGTTCAAATTTCTAAATCTTGAACTTACACGTTTGTACATGATTATAACTTCCTTTTTCTTATTCTTTTTAATGATTTTGGTTAGGTCACACTTGTGGAAAAGGTAGTTTTGTTTTTTACAAAAGATGGGGAACGACATAACAATTGGCAAGACATGCAATCCTTGTTGTGGAAATGCTTTGAATGCTCCCCCTCACTAAAAAAAAGGTTAATATTAAGAAATACATTCTATTCATGGGGTATGTTTTGAGGCCCATAAAAATATATATATATATATATTGTTTTAATTATTTTGATTTCTTAATGTTGCTAGCATTCTATTAGTGCTATAATATGTTTTCTTTGCAGAAACCAAAGGCATGGAATATGTTTTATTGCCTCACTTTTGTCACCTCAAATCTTCACATTACATGTAAGTTAGTAGTACCATAATTTTCTTAGGCTTTTTCAAGCAATTGCACATTATTATTTTCAATATAAAAATCCTTTGCATAAACTAAAGCAAATAGTGAGCCTGCAAGTAAAGACATACCATTTTATATGTTTTTTGATGAAGAAACTGAAGGACACAGCACATATGAGAAATTATAGCGCTTTGGACTACATAACGAAGATTGGATTATGGGGAATTACTGTTATGCATAATATTCCTTACACCGATCCTAGACGAAATGGAAAGGTTTGTCCTCTTTTATCTTCAAAAATATGTTCTTTCTAATTTACACAAAATCATGATTTAACCCTGTTTTCATTTTTTGTATTCTAAGTCATAACTGTATCTTCTACACTACTTTATAATGAGTATTGCTGTGAGAAAAATCAAAGGTCTTAAATTTAAGAAAAATACAACCTCCAAAGCTTGTGGTACAACCAATTTAAGTTTCACTTCACAACCTAATGGATTTGTTCTTAATTTCTGATTGAAAGCTAGGTTTTTGCTTTTCTTCTCCCCCAAAAATGCTATACCATTCTAGGCAATCCAGTGAAAAATTTGAAATCTAGCTATTAGTACAAGTGAATAGTGCAGGGTTTGGTGTTATACGAAAGCCGAGCCGTACGACATACTAAAATCCTACATCATTACAAAATTCAAACTCACACTCTCATGTTCGTGATCCCTCTCTTGCATCCCTCTCCGGAGACCCTCTCCGGCAACCATCTCCGTAAAGCCTCATAGCAATAACCTCTCCGGCAACCACCTCTTGCGGAGCTGTAGAGAAGCAATCGTTCCTCTTGTGACGCAACCGGTCAATACAAGGAGACTGTGGTAACAAGGCCAACGACCGAAGATCCTCTTTCTTGTAGGGTTGGTTTAGATTAGCATTTTTCATGATTTGTCTCAATTGTTTTCTTTGCATCTTTGACACATGATGGTTGATATTTTTTTTTGCAGGTTTGGTTTCACCGGTCTGTACACGTTTGTATTCCTCAAAAAGGGTACGCATTCTCTTTATTATGGTGAAAGTGGTTGTTTTTTTAGTTGTCCTTTAGTTGTTTTGGTTTTCATTTAGGGTTTATGATAGTTTGATTGGTCGATTGTTATGCGCTTATTGTTTTATCACCTATTGGTTGTGCTTTGGTGATTTGCTTCGCATTTTTGGTTAGTAGGTGTTAATCAGTTTTCTTTTAATTTTTCAATTTCTTAACTTTAAAGAGAAAACGACCACTTTGGGCAAAATTTAGTTTTAGCATATTTTTAGTTTTAACATTTGATTTATATTTATTTATTTGTCTTTTTTTGGTTAGATGATAATTTCTTCAACCTATGCATTAGTTGAACTCTTATTTTTGGTTGATTTCTTTCATCGGACATGTATGTTTTTGTTATGTCTTGAATTTTTGTTTAGAAATGAAATATGTCTATTTCACTTCATGAGTTTTTGTTCATAAAATATGTCCATTTCAGGTTGTTTGGGTTCAAATTTCTAAATCTTGAACTTACACGTTTGTAAATGATTATCACTTCTTTTTTCTTATTCCTTTTAATGATTTTGGTTAGGTCACACTTGTGGAAAAGGTAGTTGTGTTGTTTACAAAAGATAGGAACGACATAACAATTGACATGACATGCAATCCTTGTTGTGGAAATGCTTTGAATGTTCCCCCTCACTAAAAAAAAAGGTTAATATTATGAAATACATTCTCTTTATGGGGTATGTTTTGAGGCCCATAAAAATATGTATATTATTTTAATTATTTTGATTTCTTGATGTTGCTAGCATTTTATTAGTGCTATAATATGTTTTCTTTGCAGAAACCAAGGGCATGGAATATGTTTTATTGCCTCAATTTTGTCACCTCAAATCTTCACATTACATGTAAGTTAGTAGTACCATAATTTTCTTAGGCTTTTTCAAGCACTTGCACATTATTATTTTCAATATAAAATTCCTTTGCATAAACTAAAGCAAATAGTGAGCCTGCAAGTAAAGACATACCATTTTATATATTTTTTGATGAACAAAGCTGAAGCACACTGCACATATGAGAAATTCTAGCCCTTTGGACTACATAACGAAGATTGGATTATGGGGAATTACTGTTATGCATAATATTCCTTACACCGATCCTAGACGAAATGGAAAGGTTTTTCCTCTTTTATCTTCAAAAATATGTTCTTTCTATTTTACAAAAAATCATGATTTAACCCTGTTTTCATTTTTTGTATTCTAAGTCATAACTGTATCTTCTATACTACTTTATAATGAGTATTGCTGTGAGAAAAATCAAAGGTCTTAAATTTAAGAAATATACAACCTCCAAAGCTTGTGGTACAACCAATTTAAGCTTCACTTCACAACCTAATGGATTTGTTCTTAATTTCTGATTGAAAGCTAGGTTTTTGCTTTCCTTCTCCCCCAAAAATGCTATACCATTCTAGGCAATCCAGTGAAAATTTTGAAATCTAGCTATTAGTACAAGTGAATAGTGCAGGGTTTGGTGTTATATGAAACCGAGCCGTACAACATACTAAAATCCTACATCATTACAAAATTCAAACTCACACTCTCATGTTCGTTATCCCTCTCTTGCATCCCTCTCAGGAGACCCTCTCCGGCAACCATCTCCGTAAAGCCTCTTAGCAATAACCACTCCGGCAACCACCTCTTGCGGAGCTGTAGAGAAGCAATCGTTCCTCTTGCGACGCAACCGATCAATACAAGGAGACTGTGGTAA
Source organism: Mikania micrantha (assembly GCA_009363875.1). NCBI lineage: Eukaryota > Viridiplantae > Streptophyta > Magnoliopsida > Asterales > Asteraceae > Mikania > Mikania micrantha. The sequence continues at coordinate 64,588 of SZYD01002050.1, read as the reverse complement.
CAAGGCCAACCATCGAAGATCCTCTTTCTTGTAGGGTTTGTTTAGATTAGCATTTTTCATGATTTGTCTCAATTGTTTTCTTTGCATCTTTGACACTTGATGGTTGATATTTTTTTTGCAGGTTTGCTTTCACCGGTCTGTACATGTTTGTATTCCTCAAAAAGGGTACGCATTCTCTATTATCGTGAAAGTGGTTTTTTTTTAGTTCTCCTTTGGTTGTTTTGGTTTTCATTTCGGGTTTATGATATTTTGATTGGTTGATTGTTATGCGCTTATTGTTTTATCACTTTTTGGTTGTGCTTTGGTGATTTGCTTCGCATTTTTGGTTAGTAGGTGTTAATCAGTTTTCTTTTAATTTTCAATTTCTTAACTTTAAAGAGAAAACGACCACTTTGGGCAAAATTTAGTTTTAGCATATTTTTAGTTTTAACACTTGATTTATATTTAGTTATTCGTCTTTTTTTGGTTAGATGATAATTTCTTCAACCTATGCGTTAGTTGAACTCTTATTTTTGGTTGATTTCTTTCATCGGACATGTATGTTTTTGTTCTGTCTTGAATTTTTGTTTAGAAATGAAATATGTCTATTTCTCTTCATGAGTTTTTGTTCATAAAATATGTCTATTTCAGGTTGTTTGGGTTCAAATTTCTAAATCTTGAACTTACACGTTTGTACATGATTATCACTTCTTTATTCTTATTCTTTTTAAAGATTTTGGTTAGGTCACACTTGTGGAAAAGGTAGTTGTCTTGTTTACAAAAGATGGGAACGACATAACAATTGGCATGACATGCAATCCTTGTTGTAGAAATGCTTTGAATGTTCCCCCTCACTAAAAAAAGGTTAATATTATGAAATGCATTCTCTTTATAGGGTATGTTTTGAGGCCCATAAAAATATGTATATTATTTTAGTTATTTTGATTTCTTGATGTTGCTAGCATTCTATTAGTGCTATAATATGTTTTCTTTGCAGAAACCAAGGGCATGAAATATGTTTTATTGCCTCACTTTTGTCACCTCAAATCTTCACATTACATGTAAGTTAGAAGTACCATAATTTTCTTAGGCTTTTTCAAGCACTTGTACATTATTATTTTCAATATAAAAATCCTTTACATAAACTAAAGCAAATAGTAAGCCTGCAAGTAAAGACATACCATTTTATATGTTTTTTGATGAACAAACTGAAGCACACTGCACATATGTGAAATTATAGCGCTTTGGACGGCATAACGAAGGTTGGATTATGGGGAATTACTATTATGCATAATATTCCTTACACCGATCCTAGACGAAATGGAAAGGTTTGTCCTCTTTTATCTTCAAAAATATGTTCTTTCTAATTTACACAAAATCATGATTTAACCATGTTTTCATTTTTTGTATTCTAAGTCATAACTGTATTTTCTATACTACTTTATAACGCGTATTGGAGAGAGAAAAATCAAAGGTCTTAAATTTAAGAAAAATACAACCTCCAAAGCTTGTGGTACAACCAATTTAAGCTTCACTTCACAACCTAATGGATTTGTTCTTAATTTCTGATTGAAAGCTAGGTTTTTACTTTCCTTCTCCCCCAAAAATGCTATACCATTTTAGGGAATCCAGTGCAAAATTTGAAATCTAGCTATTAGTACAAGTGAATAGTGCAGGGTTTGGTGTTATACGAAAGCTGAGCGGGACGACATACTAAAACCGTACATCATTTCAAAATTCAAACTCACACTCTCATGTTCGTGATCCCTCTCTTGCATCCCTCTCCGGAGACCCTCTCCGGCAACCATCTCCGTAAAGCCTCTTAGCAATTACCTCTCCGACAACCACCTCTTGCGCAACTGTAGAGAAGCAATCCTTCCTCTTGCGACGCAACCGGTCAGTACAAGGAGACTGTGGTAACAAGTCCAACCCCCGAAGATCCTCTTTCTTCTAGGGTTTGTTTAGATTAGCATTTTTCATGATTTGTCTCAATTGTTTTGTTTGCTTCTTTAACACTTGATGGTTGATTTTTTTTTGCAGGTTTTCTTTCACTGGTCTGTACACGTTTGTATTCCTCAACAAAGGTACGCATTCTCTATTATCGTGAAAGTGGTTGTTTTTTTAGTTGTCCTTTGGTTGTTTTGGTTTTCATTTCGGGTTTGTGATAGTTTGATTGGTTGATTGATATGGACTTATTGTTTTATCATATTTTGGTTGTGCTTTGGTGATTTCCTTCGTATTTTTGGTTAGTAGGTGTTAATCAGTTTTCTTTTAATTTTTCAATTTCTTAACTTTAAAGAGAAAACGACCACTTTGGGCAAAATTTAGTTTTAGCATAGTTTTAGTTTCAGCATTTGATTTATATTTATTTATTCATCTTTTTTTGGTCAGATGATAATTTCTTCAACCTATGCGTTAGTTGAACTCTTATTTTTGGTTGATTTTTTTTGTCCTGTCTTGAATTTTTGTTTGGAAATGAAATATGTCTATTTCAGTTCATGTGTTTTTGTTCATAAAATATGTCTATTTCAGGTAGTTTGGGTTCAAATTTCTAAATCTTGAACTTACACGTTTGTACATGATTATAACCTCCTTTTTCTTATTCTTTTTAATGATTTTGGTTAGGTCACACTTGTGGAAAAGGTAGTTGTGTTGTTTACAAAAGATGGGGAACGACATAACAATTGGCATGACATGCAATCCTTGTTGTGGAAATGCTTTGAATGTTCCCCCTCACTAAAAAAAGGGTAATATTAGGAAATACATTCTCTTTATGGGGTATGTTTTGAGGCCCATAAAAATATATATATTGTTTTAATTATTTTGATTTCTTGATGTTGCTAGCATTCTATTAGTGCTATATTATGTTTTCTTTGTAGAAACCAAGGGCATGGAATATGTTTTATTGCCTCACTTTTGTCACCTCAAATCTTCACATTACATGTAAGTTAGTAGTACCATAATTTTCTTAGTCTTTTTCAAGCACTTGCACATTATTATTTTCAATATAAAAATCCTTTGCATAAACTGAAGCATATAGTGAGCCTGCAAGTAAAGACATACCATTTTATATGTTTTTTATGAAGAAACTGAATCACACTGCACATATGAGAAATTCTAGCGCTATGGACTACATAACGAAGATTGGATTATGGGGAATTACAATTATGCATAATATTCCTTACACCGATCCTATACTATTCTAGGCAATCCAGTGATAAATTTGAAATCTAGCTATTAGTACATGTGAATAGTGCACGCTTTGGTGTTATACGAAAGCCGAGCGGGACGACATACTAAAACCCTACATCATTTCAAAATGCAAACTCACACTCTCATGTTCGTGATCCCTCTCTTGCATCCCTCTCTAGAGACCCTCTCCGGCAACCATCTCCGTAAAGCCTCTTAGCAAATACCTCTACGGCAACCACCTCTTGCGGAGCTGTAGAGAAACAATCATTCCTCTTGCAACGCAACCGGTCAATACAAGGAGACTGTGGTAACAAGGCCAACCACCGAAGATCCTCTTTCTTGTAGGGTTTGCTTAGATTAACATTTTTCATGATTTGTCTCAATTGTTTTTTTTGCATCTTTGACACTTGATGGTTGATGTTTTTTTTTTGCATTTTTGCTTTCATTGGTCTGTACACGTTTGTATTCCTCAACAAGGGTACGCATTCTCTATTATCGTGAAAGTGGTTGATTTTTTTAGTTGTCCTTTGGTTGTTTTGGTTTTCATTGCGGGTTTATGATAGTTTGATTGGTTGATTGTTATGCTCTTATTGTTTTATCCTTTTTTGGTTGTGCTTTGGTGATTTGCTTCGCATTTTTGGTTTGTAGGTGTTAATCAGTTTTCTTTTAATTTTTCAATTTATTAACTTTAAAGAGAAAACGACCACTTTGGGCAAAATTTAGTTTTAGCATAGTTTTAGTTTTAGCATTTGATTTATATTAATTTATTCGTCTTTTTTTGGTCAGAGGATAATTTCTTAAACCTATGCGTTAGTTGAACTCTTATTTTTGGTCCATTTCTTTCATCGGACTGGTATGTTTTTGTTCTGTCTTGAATTTTTGTTTAGAAATGAAATATGTCTATTTCAGTTCATGAGTTTTTGTTCATAAAATATGTCTATTTCAGGTTGTTTGGGTTCAAATTTCTAAATCTTGGACTTATACGTGTGTACATGATTATGACTTCCTTTTTCTTATTTTTTTTTTAATGATTTTGGTTAGGTCACACTTGTGGAAAAGGTAGTTGTGTTGTTTACAAAAGATGGGGAATGGCATAACAATTGGCATGACATGCAATCCTTGTTGTGGAAATGCTTTGAATGTCCCCCCTCAGTAAAAAAAAGGTTAATATTAGGAAATACATTCTCCTTATGGGGTATGTTTTGAGGCCCATAAAAATATATATATTGTTTTAATTATTTTGATTTCTTGATGTTGCTAGCATTCTATTAGTGCTATATTATGTTTTCTTTGTAGAAACCAAGGGCATGGAATATGTTTTATTGCCTCACTTTTCTCACCTCAAATCTTCGCATTACATGTAAGTTAGTAGTACCATAAATATCTTAGTCTTTTTCAAGCACTTGCACATTATTATTTTCAATATAAAAATCCTTTGCATAAACAAAAGCATATAGTGAGCCTGCAAGTAAAGACATACCATTTTATATGCTTTTTTATGAAGAAACTGAATCACACTGCACATATGAGAAATTCTAACGCTATGGACTACATAACGAAGATTGGATTATGGGGAATTACTATTATGCATAATATTCCTTACACCGATCCTAGACGAAATGGAAAGGTTTGTCCTCTTTTATCTTCAAAAATATGTTCTTTCTAATTTACACAAAATCATGATTTGACCATGTTTTCATTTTTTGTATTCTAAATCATAACTGTATCTTCTACACTACTTTATAATGAGTATTGCTGTGAGAAAAATCAAAGGTCTTAAATTTAAGAAAAATACAACCTCCAAAGTTTGTGGTACAACCAATTTAAGCTTCACTTCACAACCTAATGCATTTGTTCTTAATTTCTGATTGAAAGATAGGTTTTTACTTTCCTTCTCCCCAAAAATTCTATACCATTCTAGGCAATCCAGTGATAAATTTGAAATCTAGCTATTAGTACAAGTGAATAGTGCACGCTTTGGTGTTATACGAAAGCCGAGCTGGACGACATACTAAAACCCTACATCATTTCAAAATGCAAACTCACACTCTCATGTTCGTGATCCCTCTCTTGCATCCCTCTCTAGAGACCCTCTCCGGCAACCATCTCCGTAAAGCCTCTTAGCAAATGCCTCTACGGCAACCACCTCTTGCGGAGCTGTAGAGAAGCAATCATTCCTCTTGCAACGCAACCGGTCAATACAAGGAGACTGTGGTAACAAGGCCAACCACCGAAGATCCTCTTTCTTGTAGGGTTTATTTAGATTAACATTTTTCATGATTTGTCTCAATTGTTTTTTTTGCATCTTTGACACTTGATGGTTGATGTTTTTTTTTTTTGCATTTTTGCTTTCATTGGTCTGTACACATTTGTATTCCTCAACAAGGGTACGCATTCTCTATTATCGTGAAAGTGGTTGTTTTTTTTAGTTGTCCTTTGGTTGTTTTGGTTTTCATTGCGGGTTTATGATAGTTTGATTGGTTGATTGTTATGCTCTTATTGTTTTATCATTTTTTGGTTGTGCTTTGGTGATTTGCTTCGCATTTTTGGTTTGTAGGTGTTAAACAGTTTTCTTTTAATTTTTCAATTTATTAACTTTAAAGAGAAAACGACCACTTTGGGCAAAATTTAGTTTTAGCATAGTTTTAGTTTTAGCATTTGATTTATATTTATTTATTCGTCTTTTTTTGGTCAGAGGATAATTTCTTAAACCTATGCGTTAGTTGAACTCTTATTTTTGGTCCATTTCTTTCATCGGACTGGTATGTTTTTGTTCTGTCTTGAATTTTTGTTTAGAAATGAAATATGTCTATTTCAGTTCATGAGTTTTTGTTCATAAAATATGTCTATTTCAGGTTGTTTGGGTTCAAATTTCTAAATCTTGGACTTATACGTGTGTACATGATTATGACTTCCTTTTTCTTATTTTTTTTTAATGATTTTGGTTAGGTCACACTTGTGGAAAAGGTAGTTGTGTTGTTTACAAAAGATGGGGAATGGCATAACAATTGGCATGACATGCAATCCTTGTTGTGGAAATGCTTTGAATGTCCCCCCTCACTAAAAAAAAGGTTAATATTAGGAAATACATTCTCCTTATGGGGTATGTTTTGAGGCCCATAAAAATATATATATTGTTTTAATTATTTTGATTTCTTGATGTTGCTATCATTCTATTAGTGCTATATTATGTTTTCTTTGTAGAAACCAAGGGCATGGAATATGTTTTATTGCCTCACTTTTGTCACCTCAAATCTTCGCATTACATGTAAGTTAGTAGTACCATAAATATCTTAGTCTTTTTCAAGCACTTGCACATTATTATTTTCAATATAAAAATCCTTTGCATAAACAAAAGCATATAGTGAGCCTGCAAGTAAAGACATACCATTTTATATGCTTTTTTATGAAGAAACTGAATCACACTGCACATATGAGAAATTCTAACGCTATGGACTACATAACGAAGATTGGATTATGGGGAATTACTATTATGCATAATATTCCTTACACCGATCCTAGACGAAATGGAAAGGTTTGTCCTCTTTTATCTTCAAAAATATGTTCTTTCTAATTTACACAAAATCATGATTTGACCATGTTTTCATTTTTTGTATTCTAAATCATAACTGTATCTTCTACACTACTTTATAATGAGTATTGCTGTGAGAAAAATCAAAGGTCTTAAATTTAAGAAAAATACAACCTCCAAAGTTTGTGGTACAACCAATTTAAGCTTCACTTCACAACCTAATGCATTTGTTCTTAATTTCTGATTGAAAGATAGGTTTTTACTTTCCTTCTCCCCAAAAATTCTATACCATTCTAGGCAATCCAGTGATAAATTTGAAATCTAGCTATTAGTACAAGTGAATAGTGCACGCTTTGGTGTTATACGAAAGCCGAGCTGGACGACATACTAAAACCCTACATCATTTCAAAATGCAAACTCACACTCTCATGTTCGTGATCCCTCTCTTGCATCCCTCTCTAGAGACCCTCTCCGGCAACCATCTCCGTAAAGCCTCTTAGCAAATGCCTCTACGGCAACCACCTCTTGCGGAGCTGTAGAGAAGCAATCATTCCTCTTGCAACGCAACCGGTCAATACAAGGAGACTGTGGTAACAAGGCCAACCACCGAAGATCCTCTTTCTTGTAGGGTTTGTTTAGATTAACATTTTTCATGATTTGTCTCAATTGTTTTTTTTGCATCTTTGACACTTGATGGTTGATGTTTTTTTTTTTTGCATTTTTGCTTTCATTGGTCTGTACACGTTTGTATTCCTCAACAAGGGTACGCATTCTCTATTATCGTGAAAGTGGTTGTTTTTTTTAGTTGTCCTTTGGTTGTTTTGGTTTTCATTGCGGGTTTATGATAGTTTGATTGGTTGATTGTTATGCTCTTATTGTTTTATCATTTTTTGGTTGTGCTTTGGTGATTTGCTTCGCATTTTTGGTTTGTAGGTGTTAAACAGTTTTCTTTTAATTTTTCAATTTATTAACTTTAAAGAGAAAACGACCACTTTGGGCAAAATTTAGTTTTAGCATAGTTTTAGTTTTAGCATTTGATTTATATTTATTTATTCGTCTTTTTTTGGTCAGAGGATAATTTCTTAAACCTATGCGTTAGTTGAACTCTTATTTTTGGTCCATTTCTTTCATCGGACTGGTATGTTTTTGTTCTGTCTTGAATTTTTGTTTAGAAATGAAATATGTCTATTTCAGTTCATGAGTTTTTGTTCATAAAATATGTCTATTTCAGGTTGTTTGGGTTCAAATTTCTAAATCTTGGACTTATACGTGTGTACATGATTATGACTTCCTTTTTCTTATTTTTTTTAATGATTTTGGTTAGGTCACACTTGTGGAAAAGGTAGTTGTGTTGTTTACAAAAGATGGGGAATGGCATAACAATTGGCATGACATGCAATCCTTGTTGTGGAAATGCTTTGAATGTCCCCCCTCACTAAAAAAAAAGGTTAATATTAGGAAATACATTCTCCTTATGGGGTATGTTTTGAGGCCCATAAAAATATATATATTGTTTTAATTATTTTGATTTCTTGATGTTGCTAGCATTCTATTAGTGCTATATTATGTTTTCTTTGTAGAAACCAAGGGCATGGAATATGTTTTATTGCCTCACTTTTGTCACCTCAAATCTTCGCATTACATGAAAGTTAGTAGTACCATAAATATCTTAGTCTTTTTCAAGCACTTGCACATTATTTGTCGCACCCCGAGAAATCCCGTCCCTTCCGGGGCGCGAGCGGCGGCAGATTGTCAGGATCGCAGTCTCCGGTCACACAACATGCGAGACGTATATGTCTGATTTCGTACGTACATCCAATAATTTGGATAAAACAGTTTAGTAATATCAGAGTTGCGGAAATAAAGTATAAGTTGACAAAATGGTTTACTCATACATAGTTTGCGGAAGCGTTAAATTAAAACAGTTTTCAAAACATCACAAGTTAAATGTTGCGGAAGCGATTAAAGCTGATTAACATTACATAACAACCAAATGGTAATAAATGTTTGATAAACTAAGACACTTAAACAGATGCATGCGACTCCGGCCTAGCATCCTATTCCTGGTGCGCGTGCCTTAGTTACCTGAGAAAACATGCGAGTAAAAGGTCAACACAATGGTTGGTGAGAGCACAGGTTTGTAATCAGCAGTAAACATCAAAATGTTTAAAGTAAAGTTTGCAGGTCTATTTTTCAATACAATGCAATATCAATTGATAGCTAGTCAATATGTTTCATATCATATGCGGGTTCGCAACCGAAGCTAACATGCTGCCTCCCGCCATATCCATCCAAGATATGGCAAATGTTGTTTGGTCAATTATGCACTGTTCCGACCTCCAGTCGGGGTGGCCATACGGCTCGCAACAGTGGGGCTTGTCAGGCCCAAATAGTACTATTCAGAATTACCACGCTGAGCGCTACGCGCTATTAACGATTCGAGGTGTGTGTAATGAGGACTTATCAGTTTTGTGGATGAATGCCACACATATGCATATACGATATTAGCATGTACAAAAGTAACCAAAAGTGTGTAAGTTGTTCAAAACAGTTGTATGCAATGTTTTCTCCCCCAAAGGATAGAAAATGTAAAAAGGGGCCGTGAACTCACCTGTTAGTAGTTCCGGTATGCGTGAGTGTTCGCGTCTGCGAAAGCTAGCACCTGCTAGTATGCACCTATAACCATATAGGTGTGAGTATGTGTTTTGTGGTGTGTTGTAATCCATACAACTCCAAGTGTCGGTGTGCTCAGTATACCGTGGGTTCAGTTTGCCTCGTTTACCAAAACGAATGACGCCTTTCCATGGCGAAACTTTCAGAAGGACTTTGTCTCCTACCTGAAATTCCAAAGGCTTTCGGCGTTTGTCGGCATAACTCTTTTGACGATCTCGAGCTGCTGCCATGCGGTTTCTTATCTGCACGATTTTCTCGGTTGTTTCATGCACAAGTTCCGGGCCTGTGAGCTGACTGTCGCCCACTTCCGCCCAACAGATGGGTGATCGGCATTTCCTGCCATAGAGTGCCTCAAAAGGCGCTGCCTTTATGCTTGTATGATAGCTGTTGTTGTAAGAAAACTCCACCAACGGTAGGTGAGTTTCCCAGCTGTTTCCAAAGTCCACTACGCACGCTCGTAGCATATCTTCAAGAGTTTGTATCGTGCGTTCACTCTGGCCATCAGTTTGTGGGTGGTATGCGGTACTCATATCCAACCGCGTACCAAGCGACTTTTGTAGTGATTTCCAGAAGTTAGAAGTGAATCTGGCGTCTCGATCCGAAATAATGGAGACTGGCACTCCATGTCGCGAGACTACTTCCTTGACATAGATTCTGGCTAGTTTTTCCATCTTGTCATTTTCCTTGATTGCGAGGAAATGTGCTGACTCAGTCAGTCGATCAACAATTACCCAGATAGTGTCACATCCACTTGGGGTACGGGGTAATTTGGTGATGAAATCCATGGAGATTTGTTCCCATTTCCACATGGGGATCTCGGGTTGTGTGAGTAATCCAGATGGTTTCTGGTACTCGACCTTGACTTTGGCACAAGTCAAGCATTTGCCTACGTAAGTAGCGATGTCGGCTTTCATGTGCGGCCACCAGTAAAGTATCTTCAGATCATGATACATCTTATCAGATCCAGGGTGAATGGAATATCGGGATTTATGAGCCTCGTCCATCACAAGGTCTCGTAGGTTTCCGTGGCGTGGAACCCAAACGCGTTCCATGAAATATTGTAAACCATCGTCCTTTGCTTTAAGGTGTTGCTCCATTCCCCTTAATGATTCAGCCGCTAGATTTTCTGCCTTAAGTGCCTCCACTTGGGCAACGCGTATCTGCTCAGGAAGGTTGGGAAGGATGGTGAGCTGTAAAGCTCGTACCCTCTTGGGTTTCGATGTGTTTTTCCGGCTTAGGGCATCGGCCACTACATTGGCCTTCCCCGGGTGATACTTGATAGCACATTCATAGTCGTTTAGGAGTTCGAGCCAGCGACGCTGTCGCATGTTCAGTTCCTTCTGCTCGAATATGTGTTGGAGACTCTTGTGATCAGTGTATATCGTACACTTTGTACCGTACAGGTAGTGTCTCCAGATCTTGAGTGCGAATACCACGGCTCCAAGTTCTAAGTCGTGGGTGGTGTAGTTCTTCTCGTGGACTTTCAGTTGTCTAGAAGCATATGCGATCACCTTGTCGCGCTGCATCAGCACGCAGCCGAGTCCTTGTATTGAGGCATCGCAATATACTACGAAGTCATCCGTTCCATCAGGAAGTGATAAGATAGGTGCACTACAGAGCTTCTGCTTGAGAAGTTGGAATGCAGCTTCTTGTTTATCAGTCCAGAGATACTTCTTGTCCTTATGGGTTAAGGCTGTAAGGGGTTGGGCTATCTTCGAAAATCCTTCAATAAATCGTCGGTAATAGCCGGCCAATCCTAGGAATTGTCGCACCTCAGTTGGGGTCTTTGGTGCTTCCCAGTTCTTGATTGCCTCTATCTTAGATTTATCCACATGAATCCCTTGTTCATTAACAATATGTCCCAAAAATTGGACTTCTCGAATCCAGAAGTCGCACTTTGAGAGTTTAGCGTACAGCTTCTCTTTCCGTAGCAGTTCAAGAGCCAATTGCAGATGCTCTTTGTGTTCTTCCTGAGTTTTGGAGTAAATAAGTATATCATCAATGAAAACAATGATAAACTTGTCAAGGTATGGTTTGCACACTCTATTCATGAGGTCCATGAATACTGCAGGTGCGTTTGTCAGCCCAAACGGCATAACCAAGAACTCGTAATGGCCATACCGAGTGCGAAAAGCAGTCTTGGGTATATCTTCCTCCTGAATCCTCAACTGATGGTACCCAGATCGCAGATCGATCTTAGAGTAGTAACTTGACCCTTGTAATTGATCGAACAGATCATCGATCCGAGGTAAGGGGTAACGATTCTTGATTGTTACTTTGTTTAGTTCACGGTAGTCAATGCACATACGAAATGTGCCATCCTTCTTCTTTACGAATAAGACCGGAGCTCCCCAAGGCGAGAAGCTTGGTCTAATGAAACCCTTGTCCAACAGCTCTTGCAGTTGGTTGGACAGTTCCTGCATCTCCGAAGGTGCAAGTCGATATGGTGCTCGTGCAATAGGTGTTGCTCCCGGCACAAGGTCTATGCGGAACTCCACTTGTCGAGGTGGTGGAAGTCCTGGTAGATCCTCTGGGAATACGTCGGGATAGTCGCATACGACTGGGATGTCTTCTATTCTTTTCTCCTCTTCTGTCTTGTCGGTGTTAAGCGCCACAATGGTTGTGTATCCCTTTCGCAAGCATTTGTGAGCTTTCATGCACGAGATGATGTTCAGAGGAGTGTCACTCCTTTCGCCTTTGATGTCTAGAGTTTCTCCGCCAGGGAGAGGTATGCGCACAACCTTGTCGTGGCAAATGATTTCAGCCTGGTTTTCAGACAACCAATCCATGCCCACTACGACATCAAAACTGCCTAGTGTAACTGGCATGAGGTCAATCTTAAACTTATGGCCTGCTAGCTCTAAGGTGCATTCTTTAAGAATGTGCTTGGTCACAATTATTTTACCATCAGCTAGCTCTACCGTATAGTCAACATCTAAAGGTGTTGGGGTAATGGCCAGTATCTCACTAAAATCCTTAGATATAAAGCTTCTCTCAGCTCCAGTATCAAACAGTACAGAAGCATAATTATCGTTCAAGAGATACGTACCAGTTGCAAGGTTGGGATCCCTCCTGGCCTCCTTGGCCCCAATCACGAAGGCTCGTCCTCTCGTGCCATTGTTCCCATTGTTGTTGTTCTGTTGGTGGTTGTTTTTCAGGTGCGGGCAATACTTCTTGAAGTGCCCTGGTTTCCCGCATTCGAAGCAACCCTTCGGCGCTTCAAGTTGTTGCTGTTGTTGTGGCTGTTGCGGGGTTTTTGTCATTAGTTCACCCCTGCAGTCTTTGGCTGCATGTCCCCCTTTTCCGCAGCGCTGGCATTGGAAACGGCCACATTGACCCGGTGCATGATGAAAGTTGCACTTGTGGCATTTGGGGTGTTTTCCAGCATAACCTACTTGGCTCTGGGTGGTTGGAATGGGTGGGGCATAAGCTTGGGTTGATCCAAACTTACGTTGCTGTGGTGGTGGTTGGAGAGTGGTTGGTTTGTTCAGGGTGTCATCCCATTTCCGTTTGCCCTTGTCGTTGGTTGTCGTCACAGCACCACGTGGTGGTAAGAGTCCTTGTGCAACCGCCGAGTCAGTGAGTTTGTGGGTAAGTCGCACGGCTTGTTGCATGGTAATGGAGTCAGCAGAGAGTACCATTCCCTGGATTTGAGGTGGCAATCCATCGATATATTTCTCTATATGTTTGAAGGGTGGGGTTGCCATCTCCGGGCACAGGTTTGCCAGTTCATAAGACCTGGCAGTGTAGGCCTCAACCTCAGAACCTATCATTTTGTGGTTCCAGTACTCCGTCTCAAGTTTCTGCACCTCACCACGAGGGCAATATTCGCGGTTCAACATTTGTTTAAAATTATCCCAAGGCAGTGCGTTGGCTGCATCAAGCCCTAGGTTCTGAACATTGGCGTTCCACCAAGTGAGGGCAGCTCCCTCGAACGTCCCTGCAGCGAACTTGACCCTGTCCTCGTTCCTGCAGTTGCTCATGGCGAAGGCTGATTCCGCCTTCTCAATCCAGCGTAATAGCCCAACAGCTCCCTGAGTGCCGCTGAACGAATGGGGTTTGCAATCCAGGAACATCTTGAACGTACAGAGAGGAGGGTTAGGATTTGTTCCTAAAATATGCAAAGAGTAGAGTTGGGTTAGGCATCGGGTAGACGTGTTGGATTGGAAGCAAGTGTTTGTAGTGCAAGGTGAATATGAACAGATTCATCACCTTGGTTCAGTGGGTTTTGATTACGGGCAGCTTCCCATGCAGCAAGTACCTCCTCAACTCGCTCGTTGATGAGTGCATTCAGTTCAGCTTGGGTCAGGTTGATGTTTCCGCGTCCACCCGCGTTCCTGCGTCCTCCACGTCTCCCAGCCATGATCTTCATAGTGAGAATACGTGTTAGTGTTTGTCTAATAACTAATGTAGTGTGTGCGGTAAGTACTGTAAAGAACGTGTAGAGCTATCGGCTCTTCCCCGTCATGGGTGGTCACGTGCAGTGACGAACGTCATGCATAAAAGATGTAACGTGTGTGCAAGTACTACAATACTAAGCACTATGTGTTGTGTGGAGACTAGTGGTTATAGACTAAGTTCACTAAATGCAAACCTAATTCGCAATAACCGGAGTCTCTGATACCAATCTGTCGCACCCCGAGAAATCCCGTCCCTACCGGGGCGCGAGCGGCGGCAGATTGTCAGGATCGCAGTCTCCGGTCACACAACATTCGAGACCTATATGTCTGATTTCGTACGTACATCCAATAATTTGGATAAAACAGTTTAGTAATATCAGAGTTGCGGAAATAAAGTATAAGTTGACAAAATGGTTTACTCATACATAGTTTGCGGAAGCGTTAAATTAAAACAGTTTTCAAAACATCACAAGATAAATGTTGCGGAAGCGATTAAAGCTGATTAACATTACATAACAACCAAATGGTAATAAATGTTTGATAAACTAAGACACTTAAACAGATGCATGCGACTCCGGCCTAGCATCCTATTCCTGGTGCGCGTGCCTTAGTTACCTGAGAAAACATGCGAGTAAAAGGTCAACACAATGGTTGGTGAGAGCACAGGTTTGTAATCAGCAGTAAACATCAAAATGTTTAAAGTAAAGTTTGCAGGTCTATTTTTCAATACAATGCAATATCAATTGATAGCTAGTCAATATGTTTCATATCATATGCGGGTTCGCAACCGAAGCTAACATGCTGCCTCCCGCCATATCCATCCAAGATATGGCAAATGTTGTTTGGTCAATTATGCACTGTTCCGACCTCCAGTCGGGGTGGCCATACGGCTCGCAACAGTGGGGCTTGTCAGGCCCAAATAGTACTATTCAGAATTACCACGCTGAGCGCTACGCGCTATTAACGGTTTGAGGTGTGTGTAATGAGGACTTATCAGTTTTGTGGATGAATGCCACACATATGCATATACGATATTAGCATGTACAAAAATAACCAAAAGTGTGTAAGTTGTTCAAAACAGTTGTATGCAATGTTTTCTCCCACAAAGGATAGAAAATGTAAAAAGGGGCCGTGAACTCACCTGTTAGTAGTTCCGGTATGCGTGAGTGTTCGCGTCTGCGAAAGCTAGCACCTGCTAGTATGCACCTATAACCATATAGGTGTGAGTATGTGTTTTGTGGTGTGTTGTAATCCATACAACTCCAAGTGTCGGTGTGCTCAACCGAGTATGTGTGTGTTGACTTGTGTTGACTCGACGAATCGTTGGTGACACGATTGTTGTGTTTATGTGCCTTGACGCACATAAGACACTAATATGCATCCTATGACTCTAGTCACATAAGTTACCATTTTTAGCAAGTTTCCCATTTAGGAAAGTGTGGTTATGAAATTCCATTTCATAAAACTAATAACTCTAGTATGCTTGTAAAAACACGTTTATACCCTTAAAACACATCGTTTGCGCATTAAACCACCATTTATGCCGTTTTGCCCATATAAAGTTTCCTAAAATAGTAAGTACTTGTTTAAAAGCTCGTTCTCACAAATCAAGGTTTCCAAATATGTTAGAAATCATTTCTAGACGTATTTCAATAATCCAAGTTCATCGAATCTTTCAAAAACATCAAAAGCCCTCTTTTCATTTACAAAAGTTTCCATTTTTAGTAAGTTTCTATGAAACCAAGTTTTTGACAAAATCCAATATCCCAGTGTGTTTCTAAACACTTCAATACACTTTTAACAATATCTAGACATGTCTAACATGTCTAGATCATCACAAATCGAAGACTTGCAACATAAAAGTTTCCTTTTATGGCAAGTGTACCAAAACATCATCAAATCGAATCTAGCTTAATCAAAACTCAATTCCGACATTTCTAAACATTAAAATCAGTAATCCATAATCATCTATTCAACAAATCACCAATGATTTTGTGCACAATAACCTTATGGAGTTGCATGTGGGTTTTTAGCCCTTGCATGTATGATCTAACACTATGTAAACGTTTAAAACTACCTTAGATGCGTAGATTTGTGCTAGAACAGGTTCTGGAGATTCTTCAAGTGGCTAAGATTGAGTCTTTTGTTGTTTGATGGCTTCCAAAGCTCCTTTGATGTTCCTATAGCTCTCAAATACCAAGAACTAGCTTCAATGGTGATTCCAGGAGGTTGGAGGACTGATTTCAGAGTGGTTTGGTCGAGATTTGAACAAAGAAAGTCGGGTGAATTGCAAAGGAACCGAGTAGAAGTGAAATGGGGTTGATTATAAAGAAAATCTGATCTGCATGGCCTTCGCGTACCGCGGAGGCCGATCAAAATTTTCTACCGCGTACCGCTATAGGATTCGGGAGTCTCGACTCCCGCTTTCCTTCGCGTATCGCGGAGCCTTTTGCAGAGGGGCCATCGCGTACCGCGATGAGTACACTTCTTTGTTTTTCGATTTCGTTGATACGATTTCGCTCGTACTTGATCTCTAACGTTTATCCTAAACACCTAACATATGTTTAGAACATAATCATGTAATAATATATAAGTTTGATTGATCACCAACGTTCGTGAGACTCGTGTGATTGTTTCGATAATTCCTCGAATTATCTTCAATAGTTTGTGTTTGTGTCTAACGAAGTGTTTGCACGCTTGATTAATCCTAATCAACGTGTGATGCACAATTTAATAATTCCCCGAATTATTGTTTTGTGTAAGTGTTGTGGTTGCCACACTTGGTTTCCAAAACCAATGTGCAATGTACGATTCGATAATTCCACGAACTATCGTCTCGTAGTTGTTTGTGTTCAACTCATCTAATTAAACGTAATTAAATGAAATGCAACAAGTATGAATGTGAAATGTAAAGAATATAAGAGTTGGAATTTACCTGAAATTGCCGGGTGTCACATCATCCCCTTGTTGAAAGAAATTTCGTCCCGAAATTTGGTTGTTGTTGGTAGTGTTTGAGAAGTAAGAGTGTTTGAGAAACAAAAATTTTCCGGTTGTCACATCATCCCCTTGTTGAAAGGAATTTCGTCCCGAAATTTATTCGTTGTTGTCGACGTTCGACGTTGTCTGCTTGAAGAGATGGGGATATTTACGCATCATCTGATCTTCACGTTCCCACGTGAATTCAGGTCCGCGTTTCGAGTTCCATCGGACTTTGACAATAGGAATCTTACTCTGCTTGAGTTGTTTGACCTCACGGTCCATGATCTCTACCGGTTCTTCCACGAACCGTAGTTGTTCATCCACCTGGATCTCATCCAGTGGAACAATAAGTGTTTCATCCGATAAACACTTCTTTAGGTTTGAGACATGAAATACATTGTGAATTCCATCGAGTTCGGCTGGTAAGTTGAGTTGGTATGCCACTGGACCAATCCTCTTCAGGATCTCGAAAGGTCCAATATACCGTGGGTTCAGTTTGCCTCGTTTACCAAAACGAATGACGCCTTTCCATGGCGAAACTTTCAGAAGGACTTTGTCTCCTACCTGAAATTCCAAAGGCTTTCGGCGTTTGTCGGCATAACTCTTTTGACGATCTCGAGCTGCTGCCATGCGGTTTCTTATCTGCACGATTTTCTCGGTTGTTTCATGCACAAGTTCCGGGCCTGTGAGCTGACTGTCGCCCACTTCCGCCCAACAGATGGGTGATCGGCATTTCCTGCCATAGAGTGCCTCAAAAGGCGCTGCCTTTATGCTTGTATGATAGCTGTTGTTGTAAGAAAACTCCACCAACGGTAGGTGAGTTTCCCAGCTGTTTCCAAAGTCCACTACGCACGCTCGTAGCATATCTTCAAGAGTTTGTATCGTGCGTTCACTCTGGCCATCAGTTTGTGGGTGGTATGCGGTACTCATATCCAACCGCGTACCAAGCGACTTTTGTAGTGATTTCCAGAAGTTAGAAGTGAATCTGGCGTCTCGATCCGAAATAATGGAGACTGGCACTCCATGTCGCGAGACTACTTCCTTGACATAGATTCTGGCTAGTTTTTCCATCTTGTCATTTTCCTTGATTGCGAGGAAATGTGCTGACTCAGTCAGTCGATCAACAATTACCCAGATAGTGTCACATCCACTTGGGGTACGGGGTAATTTGGTGATGAAATCCATGGAGATTTGTTCCCATTTCCACATGGGGATCTCGGGTTGTGTGAGTAATCCAGATGGTTTCTGGTACTCGACCTTGACTTTGGCACAAGTCAAGCATTTGCCTACGTAAGTAGCGATGTCGGCTTTCATGTGCGGCCACCAGTAAAGTATCTTCAGATCATGATACATCTTATCAGATCCAGGGTGAATGGAATATCGGGATTTATGAGCCTCGTCCATCACAAGGTCTCGTAGGTTTCCGTGGCGTGGAACCCAAACACGTTCCATGAAATATTGTAAACCATCGTCCTTTGCTTTAAGGTGTTGCTCCATTCCCCTTAATGATTCAGCCGCTAGATTTTCTGCTTTAAGTGCCTCCACTTGGGCAACGCGTATCTGCTCAGGAAGGTTGGGAAGGATGGTGAGCTGTAAAGCTCGTACCCTCTTGGGTTTCGATGTGTTTTTCCGGCTTAGGGCATCGGCCACTACATTGGCCTTCCCCGGGTGATACTTGATAGCACATTCATAGTCGTTTAGGAGTTCGAGCCAGCGACGCTGTCGCATGTTCAGTTCCTTCTGCTCGAATATGTGTTGGAGACTCTTGTGATCAGTGTATATCGTACACTTTGTACCGTACAGGTAGTGTCTCCAGATCTTGAGTGCGAATACCACGTCTCCAAGTTCTAAGTCGTGGGTGGTGTAGTTCTTCTCGTGGACTTTCAGTTGTCTAGAAGCATATGCGATCACCTTGTCGCGCTGCATCAGCACGCAGCCGAGTCCTTGTATTGAGGCATCGCAATATACTACGAAGTCATCCGTTCCATCAGGAAGTGATAAGATAGGTGCACTACAGAGCTTCTGCTTGAGAAGTTGGAATGCAGCTTCTTGTTTATCAGTCCAGAGATACTTCTTGTCCTTATGGGTTAAGGCTGTAAGGGGTTGGGCTATCTTCGAAAATCCTTCAATAAATCGTCGGTAATAGCCGGCCAATCCTAGGAATTGTCGCACCTCAGTTGGGGTCTTTGGTGCTTCCCAGTTCTTGATTGCCTCTATCTTAGATTTATCCACATGAATCCCTTGTTCATTAACAATATGTCCCAAAAATTGGACTTCTCGAATCCAGAAGTCGCACTTTGAGAGTTTAGCGTACAGCTTCTCTTTCCGTAGCAGTTCAAGAGCCAATTGCAGATGCTCTTTGTGTTCTTCCTGAGTTTTGGAGTAAATAAGTATATCATCAATGAAAACAATGATAAACTTGTCAAGGTATGGTTTGCACACTCTATTCATGAGGTCCATGAATACTGCAGGTGCGTTTGTCAGCCCAAACGGCATAACCAAGAACTCGTAATGGCCATACCGAGTGCGAAAAGCAGTCTTGGGTATATCTTCCTCCTGAATCCTCAACTGATGGTACCCAGATCGCAGATCGATCTTAGAGTAGTAACTTGACCCTTGTAATTGATCGAACAGATCATCGATCCGAGGTAAGGGGTAACGATTCTTGATTGGTACTTTGTTTAGTTCACGGTAGTCAATGCACATACGAAATGTGCCATCCTTCTTCTTTACGAATAAAACCGGAGCTCCCCAAGGCGAGAAGCTTGGTCTAATGAAACCCTTGTCCAACAGCTCTTGCAGTTGGTTGGACAGTTCCTGCATCTCCGAAGGTGCAAGTCGATATGGTGCTCGTGCAATAGGTGCTGCTCCCGGCACAAGGTCTATGCGGAACTCCACTTGTCGAGGTGGTGGAAGTCCTGGTAGATCCTCTGGGAATACGTCGGGATAGTCGCATACGACTGGGATGTCTTCTATTCTTTTCTCCTCTTCTGTCTTGTCGGTGATAAGCGCCACAATGGTTGTGTATCCCTTTCGCAAGCATTTGTGAGCTTTCATGCACGAGATGATGTTCAGAGGAGTGTCACTCCTTTCGCCTTTGATGTCTAGAGTTTCTCCGCCAGGGAGAGGTATGCGCACAACCTTGTCGTGGCAAATGATTTCAGCCTGGTTTTCAGACAACCAATCCATGCCCACTACGACATCAAAACTGCCTAGTGTAACTGGCATGAGGTCAATCTTAAACTTATGGCCTGCTAGCTCTAAGGTGCATTCTTTAAGAATGTGCTTGGTCACAATTATTTTACCATCAGCTAGCTCTACCGTGTAGTCAACATCTAAAGGTGTTGGGGTAATGGCCAGTATCTCACTAAAATCCTTAGATATAAAGCTTCTCTCAGCTCCAGTATCAAACAGTACAGAAGCATAATTATCGTTCAAGAGATACGTACCAGTTGCAAGGTTGGGATCCCTCCTGGCCTCCTTGGCCCCAATCACGAAGGCTCGTCCTCTCGTGCCATTGTTCCCATTGTTGTTGTTCTGTTGGTGGTTGTTTTTCAGGTGCGGGCAATCCTTCTTGAAGTGCCCTGGTTTCCCGCATTCGAAGCAACCCTTCGGCGCTTCAAGTTGTTGCTGTTGTTGTGGCTGTTGCGGGGTTTTTGTCATTAGTTCACCCCTGCAGTCTTTGGCTGCATGTCCCCCTTTTCCGCAGAGCTGGCATTGGAAACGGCCACATTGACCCGGTGCATGATGAAAGTTGCACTTGTGGCATTTGGGGTGTTTTCCAGCATAACCTCCTTGGCTCTGGGTGGTTGGAATGGGTGGGGCATAAGCTTGGGTTGATCCAAACTTACGTTGCTGTGGTGGTGGTTGGAGAGTGGTTGGTTTGTTCAGGGTGTCATCCCATTTCCGTTTGCCCTTGTCGTTGGTTGTGGTCACAGCACCACGTGGTGGTAAGAGTCCTTGTGCAACCGCCGAGTCAGTGAGTTTGTGGGTAAGTCGCACGGCTTGTTGCATGGTAATGGAGTCAGCAGAGAGTACCATTCCCTGGATTTGAGGTGGCAATCCATCGATATATTTCTCTATATGTTTGAAGGGTGGGGTTGCCATCTCCGGGCACAGGTTTGCCAGTTCATAAGACCTGGCAGTGTAGGCCTCAACCTCAGAACCTATCATTTTGTGGTTCCAGAACTCCGTCTCAAGTTTCTGCACCTCACCACGAGGGCAATATTCGCGGTTCAACATTTGTTTAAAATTATCCCAAGGCAGTGCGTTGGCTGCATCAAGCCCTAGGTTCTGAACATTGGCGTTCCACCAAGTGAGGGCAGCTCCCTCGAACGTCCCTGCAGCGAACTTGACCCTGTCCTCGTTCCTGCAGTTGCTCATGGCGAAGGCTGATTCCGCTTTCTCAATCCAGCGTAATAGCCCAACAGCTCCCTGAGTGCCGCTGAACGAATGGGGTTTGCAATCCAGGAACATCTTGAACGTACAGAGAGGAGGGTTAGGATTTGTTCCTAAAATATGCAAAGAGTAGAGTTGGGTTAGGCATCGGGTAGACGTGTTGGATTGGAAGCAAGTGTTTGTAGTGCAAGGTGAATATGAACAGATTCATCACCTTGGTTCAGTGGGTTTTGATTACGGGCAGCTTCCCACGCAGCAAGTACCTCCTCAACTCGCTCGTTGATGAGTGCATTCAGTTCAACTTGGGTCAGGTTGATGTTTCCGCGTCCACCCGCGTTCCTGCGTCCTCCACGTCTCCCAGCCATGATCTTCATAGTGAGAATACGTGTTAGTGTTTGTCTAATAACTAATGTAGTGTGTGCGGTAAGTACTGTAAAGAACGTGTAGAGCTATCGGCTCTTCCCCGTCATGGGTGGTCACGTGCAGTGACGAACGTCATGCATAAAAGATGTAACGTGTGTGCAAGTACTACAATACTAAGCACTATGTTTTGTGTGGAGACTAGTGGTTATAGACTAAGTTCACTAAATGCAAACCTAATTCGCAATAACCGGAGTCTCTGATACCAATCTGTCGCACCCCGAGAAATCCCGTCCCTTCCGGGGCGCGAGCGGCGGCAGATTGTCAGGATCGCAGTCTCCGGTCACACAACATTCGAGACCTATATGTCTGATTTCGTACGTACATCCAATAATTTGGATAAAACAGTTTAGTAATATCAGAGTTGCGGAAATAAAGTATAAGTTGACAAAATGGTTTACTCATACATAGTTTGCGGAAGCGTTAAATTAAAACAGTTTTCAAAACATCACAAGATAAATGTTGCGGAAGCGATTAAAACTGATTAACATTACATAACAACCAAATGGTAATAAATGTTTGATAAACTAAGACACTTAAACAGATGCATGCGACTCCGGCCTAGCATCCTATTCCTGGTGCGCGTGCCTTAGTTACCTGAGAAAACATGCGAGTAAAAGGTCAACACAATGGTTGGTGAGAGCACAGGTTTGTAATCAGCAGTAAACATCAAAATGTTTAAAGTAAAGTTTGCAGGTCTATTTTTCAATACAATGCAATATCAATTGATAGCTAGTCAATATGTTTCATATCATATGCGGGTTCGCAACCGAAGCTAACATGCTGCCTCCCGCCATATCCATCCAAGATATGGCAAATGTTGTTTGGTCAATTATGCACTGTTCCGACCTCCAGTCGGGGTGGCCATACGGCTCGCAACAGTGGGGCTTGTCAGGCCCAAATAGTACTATTCAGAATTACCACGCTGAGCGCTACGCGCTATTAACGGTTCGAGGTGTGTGTAATGAGGACTTATCAGTTTTGTGGATGAATGCCACACATATGCATATACGATATTAGCATGTACAAAAATAACCAAAAGTGTGTAAGTTGTTCAAAAAAGTTGTGTGCAATGTTTTCTCCCCCAAAGGATAGAAAATGTAAAAAGGGGCCGTGAACTCACCTGTTAGTAGTTCCGGTATGCGTGAGTGTTCGCGTCTGCGAAAGCTAGCACCTGCTAGTATGCACCTATAACCATATAGGTGTGAGTATGTGTTTTGTGGTGTGTTGTAATCCATACAACTCCAAGTGTCGGTGTGCTCAACCGAGTATGTGTGTGTTGACTCGACGAATCGTTGGTGACACGATTGTTGTGTTTATGTGCCTTGACGCACATAAGACACTAATATGCATCCTATGACTCTAGTCACATAAGTTACCATTTTTAGCAAGTTTCCCATTTAGGAAAGTGTGGTTATGAAATTCCATTTCATAAAACTAATAACTCTAGTATGCTTGTAAAAACACGTTTATACCCTTAAAACACATCGTTTGCGCATAAATCACCATTTATGCCGTTTTGCCCATATAAAGTTTCCTAAAATAGTAAGTACTTGTTTAAAAGCTCGTTCTCACAAATCAAGGTTTCCAAATATGTTAGAAATCATTTCTAGACGTATTTCAATAATCCAAGTTCATCGAATCTTTCAAAAACATCAAAAGCCCTCTTTTCATTTACAAAAGTTTCCATTTTTTAGAAGTTTCTATGAAACCAAGTTTTTGACAAAATCCAATATCCCAATGTGTTTCTAAACACTTCAATACACTTTTAACAATATCTAGACATGTCTAACATGTCTAGATCATCACAAATCGAAGACTTGCAACATAAAAGTTTCCTTTTATGGCAAGTGTACCAAAACATCATCAAATCGAATCTAGCTTAATCAAAACTCAATTCCAACATTTCTAAACATTAAAATCAGTAATCCATAATCATCTATTCAACAAATCACCAACGATTTTGTGCACAATAACCTTATGGAGTTGCATGTGGGTTTTTAGCCCTTGCATGTATGATCTAACACTATGTAAACGTTTAAAACTACCTTAGATGCGTAGATTTGTGCTAGAACAGGTTCTGGAGATTCTTCAAGTGGCTAAGATTGAGTCTTTTGTTGTTTGATGGCTTCCAAAGCTCCTTTGATGTTCCTATAGCTCTCAAATACCAAGAACTAGCTTCAATGGTGATTCCAGGAGGTTGGAGGACTGATTTCAGAGTGGTTTGGTCGAGATTTGAACAAAGAAAGTCGGGTGAATTGCAAAGGAACCGAGTAGAAGTGAAATGGGGTTGATTATAAAGAAAATCTGATCTGCATGGCCTTCGCGTACCGCGGAGGCCGATCAAAATTTTCTACCGCGTACCGCGATAGGATTCGGGAGTCTCGACTCCCGCTTTCCTTCGCGTATCGCGGAGCCTTTTGCAGAGGGGCCATCGCGTACCGCGATGAGTCCACTTCTTTGTTTTTCGATTTCGTTGATACGATTTCGCTCGTACTTGATCTCTAACGTTTATCCTAAACACCTAACATATGTTTAGAACATAATCATGTAATAATATATAAGTTTGATTGATCACCAACGTTCGTGAGACTCGTGTGTTGTTTCGATAATTCCTCGAATTATCTTCAATAGTTTGTGTTTGTGTCTAACGAAGTGTTTGCACGCTTGATTAATCCTAATCAACGTGTGATGCACAATTTAATAATTCCCCGAATTATTGTTTTGTGTAAGTGTTGTGGTTGCCACACTTGGTTTCCAAAACCAATGTGCAATGTACGATTCGATAGTTCCACGAACTATCGTCTCGTAGTTGTTTGTGTTCAACTCATCTAATTAAACGTAATTAAATGAAATGCAACAAGTATGAATGTGAAATGTAAAGAATATAAGAGTTGGAATTTACCTGAAATTGCCGGGTGTCACATCATCCCCTTGTTGAAAGAAATTTCGTCCCGAAATTTGGTTGTTGTTGGTAGTGTTTGAGAAGTAAGAGTGTTTGAGAAACAAAAATTTTCCGGTTGTCACATCATCCCCTTGTTGAAAGGAATTTCGTCCCGAAATTTATTCGTTGTTGTCGACGTTCGACGTTGTCTGCTTGAAGAGATGGGGATATTTACGCATCATCTGATCTTCACGTTCCCACGTGAATTCAGGTCCGCGTTTCGAGTTCCATCGGACTTTGACAATAGGAATCTTACTCTGCTTGAGTTGTTTGACCTCACGGTCCATGATCTCTACCGGTTCTTCCACGAACCGTAGTTGTTCATCCACCTGGATCTCATCCAGTGGAACAATAAGTGTTTCATCCGATAAACACTTCTTTAGGTTTGAGACATGAAATACATTGTGAATTCCATCGAGTTCGGCTGGTAAGTTGAGTTGGTATGCCACTGGACCAATCCTCTTCAGGATCTCGAAAGGTCCAATATACCGTGGGTTCAGTTTGCCTCGTTTACCAAAACGAATGACGCCTTTCCATGGCGAAACTTTCAGAAGGACTTTGTCTCCTACCTGAAATTCCAAAGGCTTTCGGCGTTTGTCGGCATAACTCTTTTGACGATCTCGAGCTGCTGCCATGCGGTTTCTTATCTGCACGATTTTCTCGGTTGTTTCATGCACAAGTTCCGGGCCTGTGAGCTGACTGTCGCCCACTTCCGCCCAACAGATGGGTGATCGGCATTTCCTGCCATAGAGTGCCTCAAAAGGCGCTGCCTTTATGCTTGTATGATAGCTGTTGTTGTAAGAAAACTCCACCAACGGTAGGTGAGTTTCCCAGCTGTTTCCAAAGTCCACTACGCACGCTCGTAGCATATCTTCAAGAGTTTGTATCGTGCGTTCACTCTGGCCATCAGTTTGTGGGTGGTATGCGGTACTCATATCCAACCGCGTACCAAGCGACTTTTGTAGTGATTTCCAGAAGTTAGAAGTGAATCTGGCGTCTCGATCCGAAATAATGGAGACTGGCACTCCATGTCGCGAGACTACTTCCTTGACATAGATTCTGGCTAGTTTTTCCATCTTGTCATTTTCCTTGATTGCGAGGAAATGTGCTGACTCAGTCAGTCGATCAACAATTACCCAGATAGTGTCACATCCACTTGGGGTACGGGGTAATTTGGTGATGAAATCCATGGAGATTTGTTCCCATTTCCACATGGGGATCTCGGGTTGTGTGAGTAATCCAGATGGTTTCTGGTACTCGACCTTGACTTTGGCACAAGTCAAGCATTTGCCTACGTAAGTAGCGATGTCGGCTTTCATGTGCGGCCACCAGTAAAGTATCTTCAGATCATGATACATCTTATCAGATCCAGGGTGAATGGAATATCGGGATTTATGAGCCTCGTCCATCACAAGGTCTCGTAGGTTTCCGTGGCGTGGAACCCAAACGCGTTCCATGAAATATTGTAAACCATCGTCCTTTGCTTTAAGGTGTTGCTCCATTCCCCTTAATGATTCAGCCGCTAGATTTTCTGCCTTAAGTGCCTCCACTTGGGCAACGCGTATCTGCTCAGGAAGGTTGGGAAGGATGGTGAGCTGTAAAGCTCGTACCCTCTTGGGTTTCGATGTGTTTTTCCGGCTTAGGGCATCGGCCACTACATTGGCCTTCCCCGGGTGATACTTGATAGCACATTCATAGTCGTTTAGGAGTTCGAGCCAGCGACGCTGTCGCATGTTCAGTTCCTTCTGCTCGAATATGTGTTGGAGACTCTTGTGATCAGTGTATATCGTACACTTTGTACCGTACAGGTAGTGTCTCCAGATCTTGAGTGCGAATACCACGGCTCCAAGTTCTAAGTCGTGGGTGGTGTAGTTCTTCTCGTGGACTTTCAGTTGTCTAGAAGCATATGCGATCACCTTGTCGCGCTGCATCAGCACGCAGCCAAGTCCTTGTATTGAGGCATCGCAATATACTACGAAGTCATCCGTTCCATCAGGAAGTGATAAGATAGGTGCACTACAGAGCTTCTGCTTGAGAAGTTGGAATGCAGCTTCTTGTTTATCAGTCCAGAGATACTTCTTGTCCTTATGGGTTAAGGCTGTAAGGGGTTGGGCTATCTTCGAAAATCCTTCAATAAATCGTCGGTAATAGCCGGCCAATCCTAGGAATTGTCGCACCTCAGTTGGGGTCTTTGGTGCTTCCCAGTTCTTGATTGCCTCTATCTTAGATTTATCCACATGAATCCCTTGTTCATTAACAATATGTCCCAAAAATTGGACTTCTCGAATCCAGAAGTCGCACTTTGAGAGTTTAGCGTACAGCTTCTCTTTCCGTAGCAGTTCAAGAGCCAATTGCAGATGCTCTTTGTGTTCTTCCTGAGTTTTGGAGTAAATAAGTATATCATCAATGAAAACAATGATAAACTTGTCAAGGTATGGTTTGCACACTCTATTCATGAGGTCCATGAATACTGCAGGTGCGTTTGTCAGCCCAAACGGCATAACCAAGAACTCGTAATGGCCATACCGAGTGCGAAAAGCAGTCTTGGGTATATCTTCCTCCTGAATCCTCAACTGATGGTACCCAGATCGCAGATCGATCTTAGAGTAGTAACTTGACCCTTGTAATTGATCGAACAGATCATCGATCCGAGGTAAGGGGTAACGATTCTTGATTGTTACTTTGTTTAGTTCACGGTAGTCAATGCACATACGAAATGTGCCATCCTTCTTCTTTACGAATAAGACCGGAGCTCCCCAAGGCGAGAAGCTTGGTCTAATGAAACCCTTGTCCAACAGCTCTTGCAGTTGGTTGGACAGTTCCTGCATCTCCGAAGGTGCAAGTCGATATGGTGCTCGTGCAATAGGTGTTGCTCCCGGCACAAGGTCTATGCGGAACTCCACTTGTCGAGGTGGTGGAAGTCCTGGTAGATCCTCTGGGAATACGTCGGGATAGTCGCATACGACTGGGATGTCTTCTATTCTATTCTCCTCTTCTGTCTTGTCGGTGATAAGCGCCACAATGGTTGTGTATCCCTTTCGCAAGCATTTGTGAGCTTTCATGCACGAGATGATGTTCAGAGGAGTGTCACTCCTTTCGCCTTTGATGTCTAGAGTTTCTCCGCCAGGGAGAGGTATGCGCACAACCTTGTCGTGGCAAATGATTTCAGCCTGGTTTTCAGACAACCAATCCATGCCCACTACGACATCAAAACTGCCTAGTGTAACTGGCATGAGGTCAATCTTAAACTTATGGCCTGCTAGCTCTAAGGTGCATTCTTTAAGAATGTGCTTGGTCACAATTATTTTACCATCAGCTAGCTCTACCGTATAGTCAACATCTAAAGGTGTTGGGGTAATGGCCAGTATCTCACTAAAATCCTTAGATATAAAGCTTCTCTCAGCTCCAGTATCAAACAGTACAGAAGCATAATTATCGTTCAAGAGATACGTACCAGTTGCAAGGTTGGGATCCCTCCTGGCCTCCTTGGCCCCAATCACGAAGGCTCGTCTTCTCGTGCCATTGTTCCCATTGTTGTTGTTCTGTTGGTGGTTGTTTTTCAGGTGCGGGCAATCCTTCTTGAAGTGCCCTGGTTTCCCGCATTCGAAGCAACCCTTCGGCGCTTCAAGTTGTTGCTGTTGTTGTGGCTGTTGCGGGGTTTTTGTCATTAGTTCACCCCTGCAGTCTTTGGCTGCATGTCCCCCTTTTCCGCAGCGCTGGCATTGGAAACGGCCACATTGACCCAGTGCATGATGAAAGTTGCACTTGTGGCATTTGGGGTGTTTTCCAGCATAACCTACTTGGCTCTGGGTGGTTGGAATGGGTGGGGCATAAGCTTGGGTTGATCCAAACTTACGTTGCTGTGGTGGTGGTTGGAGAGTGGTTGGTTTGTTCAGGGTGTCATCCCATTTCCGTTTGCCCTTGTCGTTGGTTGTGGTCACAGCACCACGTGGTGGTAAGAGTCCTTGTGCAACCGCCGAGTCACTGAGTTTGTGGGTAAGTCGCACGGCTTGTTGCATGGTAATGGGGTCAGCAGAGAGTACCATTCCCTGGATTTGAGGTGGCAATCCATCGATATATTTCTCTATATGTTTGAAGGGTGGGGTTGCCATCTCCGGGCACAGGTTTGCCAGTTCATAAGACCTGGCAGTGTAGGCCTCAACCTCAGAACCTATCATTTTGTGGTTCCAGAACTCCGTCTCAAGTTTCTGCACCTCACCACGAGGGCAATATTCGCGGTTCAACATTTGTTTAAAATTATCCCAAGGCAGTGCGTTGGCTGCATCAAGCCCTAGGTTCTGAACATTGGCGTTCCACCAAGTGAGGGCAGCTCCCTCGAACGTCCCTGCATCGAACTTGACCCTGTCCTCGTTCCTGCAGTTGCTCATGGCGAAGGCTGATTCCGCCTTCTCAATCCAGCGTAATAGCCCAACAGCTCCCTCAGTGCCGCTGAACGAATGGGGTTTGCAATCCAGGAACATCTTGAACGTACAGAGAGGAGGGTTTGGATTTGTTCCTGAAATATGCAAATAGTAGAGTTGGGTTAGGCATCGGGTAGACGTGTTGGATTGGAAGCAAGTGTTTGTAGTGCAAGGTGAATATGAACAGATTCATCACCTTGGTTCAGTGGGTTTTGATTACGGGCAGCTTCCCATGCAGCAAGTACCTCCTCAACTCGCTCGTGGATGAGTGCATTCAGTTCAGCTTGGGTCAGGTTGATGTTTCCGCGTCCACCCGCGTTCCTGCGTCCTCCACGTCTCCCAGCCATGATCTTCATAGTGAGAATACGTGTTAGTGTTTGTCTAATAACTAATGTAGTGTGTGCGGTAAGTACTGTAAAGAACGTGTAGAGCTATCGGCTCTTCCCCGTCATGGGTGGTCACGTGCAGTGACGAACGTCATGCATAAAAGATGTAACGTGTGTGCAAGTACTACAATACTAAGCACTATGTGTTGTGTGGAGATTAGTGGTTATAGACTAAGTTCACTAAATGCAAACCTAATTCGCAATAACCGGAGTCTCTGATACCAATCTGTCGCACCCCGAGAAATCCCGTCCCTTCCGGGGCGCGAGCGGCGGCAGATTGTCAGGATCGCAGTCTCCGGTCACACAACATGCGAGACCTATATGTCTGATTTCGTAAGTACATCCAATAATTTGGATAAAACAGTTTAGTAATATCAGAGTTGCGGAAATAAAGTATAAGTTGACAAAATGGTTTACTCATACATAGTTTGCGGAAGCGTTAAATTAAAACAGTTTTCAAAACATCACAAGTTAAATGTTGCGGAAGCGATTAAAGCTGATGAACATTACATAACAACCAAATGGTAATAAATGTTTGATAAACTAAGACACTTAAACAGATGCATGCGACTCCGGCCTAGCATCCTATTCCTGGTGCGCGTGCCTTAGTTACCTGAGAAAACATGTGAGTAAAAGGTCAACACAATGGTTGGTGAGAGCACAGGTTTGTAATCAGCAGTAAACATCAAAATGTTTAAAGTAAAGTTTGCAGGTCTATTTTTCAATACAATGCAATATCAATTGATAGCTAGTCAATATGTTTCATATCATATGCGGGTTCGCAACCGAAGCTAACATGCTGCCTCCCGCCATATCCATCCAAGATATGGCAAATCTTGTTTGGTCAATTATGCACTGTTCCGACCTCCAGTCGGGGTGGCCATACGGCTCGCAACAGTGGGGCTTGTCAGGCCCAAATAGTACTATTCAGAATTACCACGCTGAGCGCTACGCGCTATTAACGGTTCGAGGTGTGTGTAATGAGGACTTATCAGTTTTGTGGATGAATGCCACACATATGCATATACGATATTAGCATGTACAAAAATAACCAAAAGTGTGTAAGTTGTTCAAAAAAGTTGTATGCAATGTTTTCTCCCCCAAAGGATAGAAAATGTAAAAAGGGGCCGTGAACTCACCTGTTAGTAGTTCCGGTATGCGTGAGTGTTCGCGTCTGCGAAAGCTAGCACCTGCTAGTATGCACCTATAACCATATAGGTGTGAGTATGTGTTTTGTGGTGTGTTGTAATCCATACAACTCCAAGTGTCGGTGTGCTCAACCGAGTATGTGTGTGTTGACTCGACGAATCGTTGGTGACACGATTGTTGTGTTTATGTGCCTTGACGCACATAAGACACTAATATGCATCCTATGACTCTAGTCACATAAGTTACCATTTTTAGCAAGTTTCCCATTTAGGAAAGTGTGGTTATGAAATTCCATTTCATAAAACTAATAACTCTAGTATGCTTGTAAAAACACGTTTATACCCTTAAAACACATCGTTTGCGCATTAAACCACCATTTATGCCGTTTTGCCCATATAAAGTTTCCTAAAATAGTAAGTACTTGTTTAAAAGCTCGTTCTCACAAATCAAGGTTTCCAAATATGTTAGAAATCATTTCTAGACGTATTTCAATAATCCAAGTTCATCGAATCTTTCAAAAACATCAAAAGCCCTCTTTTTATTTACAAAAGTTTCCATTTTTAGTAAGTTTCTATGAAACCAAGTTTTTGACAAAATCCAATATCCCAATGTGTTTCTAAACACTTCAATACACTTTTAACAATATCTAGACATGTCTAACATGTCTAGATCATCACAAATCGAAGACTTGCAACATAAAAGTTTCCTTTTATGGCAAGTGTACCAAAACATCATCAAATCGAATCTAGCTTAATCAAAACTCAATTCCAACATTTCTAAACATTAAAATCAGTAATCCATAATCATCTATTCAACAAATCACCAACGATTTTGTGCACAATAACCTTATGGAGTTGCATGTGGGTTTTTAGCCCTTGCATGTATGATCTAAC
The DNA here is from genome assembly GCA_009363875.1 of Mikania micrantha. NCBI lineage: Eukaryota > Viridiplantae > Streptophyta > Magnoliopsida > Asterales > Asteraceae > Mikania > Mikania micrantha. The sequence continues at coordinate 33,222 of SZYD01002050.1, read as the reverse complement.
ACTATGTAAACGTTTAAAACTACCTTAGATGCGTAGATTTGTGCTAGAACAGGTTCTGGAGATTCTTCAAGTGGATAAGATTGAGTCTTTTGTTGTTTGATGGCTTCCAAAGCTCCTTTGATGTTCCTATAGCTCTCAAATGCCAAGAACTAGCTTCAATGGTGATTCCAGGAGGTTGGAGGACTGATTTCAGAGTGGTTTGGTCGAGATTTGAACAAAGAAAGTCGGGTGAATTGCAAAGGAACCGAGTAGAAGTGAAATGGGGTTGATTATAAAGAAAATATGATCTGCATGGCCTTCGCGTACCGCGGAGGCCGATCAAAATTTTCTACCGCGTACCGCTATAGGATTCGGGAGTCTCGACTCCCGCTTTCCTTCGCGTATCGCGGAGCCTTTTGCAGAGGGGCCATCGCGTACCGCGATGAGTACACTTCTTTGTTTTTCGATTTCGTTGATACGATTTCGCTCGTACTTGATCTCTAACGTTTATCCTAAACACCTAACATATGTTTAGCACATAATCATGTAATAATATATAAGTTTGATTGATCACCAACGTTCGTGAGACTCGTGTGATTGTTTCGATAATTCCTCGAATTATCTTCAATAGTTTGTGTTTGTGTCTAACGAAGTGTTTGCACGCTTGATTAATCCTAATCAACGTGTGATGCACAATTTAATAATTCCCCGAATTATTGTTTTGTGTAAGTGTTGTGGTTGCCACACTTGGTTTCCAAAACCAATGTGCAATGTACGATTCGATAGTTCCACGAACTATCGTCTCGTAGTTGTTTGTGTTCAACTCATCTAATTAAACGTAATTAAATGAAATGCAACAAGTATGAATGTGAAATGTAAAGAATATAAGAGTTGGAATTTACCTGAAATTGCCGGGTGTCACATTATTATTTTCAATATAAAAATCCTTTGCATAAACAAAAGCATATAGTGAGCCTGCAAGTAAAGACATACCATTTTATATGCTTTTTTATGAAGAAACTGAATCACACTGCACATATAAGAAATTCTAGCGCTGTGGACTACATAACGAAGATTGGATTATGGGGAATTACTATTATGCATAATATTCCTTACACCGATCCTAGACGAAATGGAAAGGTTTGTCCTCTTTTATCTTCAAAAATATGTTCTTTCTAATTTACACAAAATCATGATTTGACCCTGTTTTCATTTTTTGTATTCTAAATTATAACTGTATCTTCTACACTACTTTATAATGAGTATTGCTGTGAGAAAAATCAAAGGTCTTAAATTTAAGAAAAATACAACCTCCAAAGGTTGTGGTACAACCAATTTAAGCTTCACTTCACAAACTAATGCATTTGTTCTTAATTTCTGATTGAAAGATAGGTTTTTACTTTCCTTCTCCCCAAAAATTCTATACCATTCTATGCAATCCAGTGATAAATTTGAAATCTAGCTATTAGTACAAGTGAATAGTGCACGTTTTGGTGTTATACGAAAGCCGAGCTGGACGACATACTAAAACCCTACATCATTTCAAAATGCAAACTCACACTCTCATGTTCGTGATCCCTCTCTTGCATCCCTCTCTAGAGACCCTCTCCGGCAACCATCTCCGTAAAGCCTCTTAGCAAATACCTCTACGGCAACCACCTCTTGCGGAGCTGTAGAGAAGCAATCATTCCTCTTGCAACGCAACCGGTCAATACAAGGAGACTGTGGTAACAAGGCCAACCACCGAAGATCCTCTTTCTTGTAGGGTTTGTTTAGATTAACATTTTTCATGATTTGTCTCAATTGTTTTTTTTGCATCTTTGACACTTGATGGTTGATGTTTTTTTTTTTTTTTTTTTTTTTGCTTTCATTGGTCTGTACACGTTTGTATTCGTACGCATTCTCTATTATCGTGAAAGTGGTTGTTTTTTTTAGTTGTCCTTTGGTTGTTTTGGTTTTCATTGCGGGTTTATGATAGTTTGATTGGTTGATTGTTATTCTCTTATTGTTTTATCATTTTTTGGTTGTGCTTTGGTGATTTGCTTCGCATTTTTGGTTTGTAGGTGTTAATCAGTTTTCTTTTAATTTTTCAATTTATTAACTTTAAAGAGAAAACGACCACTTTGGGCAAAATTTAGTTTTAGAATAGTTTTAGTTTTAGCATTTGATTTATATTTATTTATTCGTCTTTTTTTGGTCAGAGGATAATTTTCTTAAACCTATGCGTTAGTTGAACTCTTATTTTTGGTTCATTTTTTCATCAGACTGGTATGTTTTTGTTCTGTCTTGAATTTTTGTTTAGAAATGAAATATGTCTATTTCAGTTCATGAGTTTTTGTTCATAAAATATGTCTATTTCAGGTTGTTTGGGTTCAAATTTCTAAATCTTGGACTTACACGTGTGTACATGATTATGACTTCCTTTTTCTTAATTTTTTTTAATGATTTTAGTTAGGTCACACTTGTGGAAAAGGTAGTTATGTTGTTTACAAAAGATGGGGAATGACATAACAATTGGCATGACATGCAATCCTTGTTGTGTAAATGCTTTGAATGTCCCCCCTCACTTAAAAAAAAGGTTAATATTAGGAAATACATTCTCTTTATGGGGTATGTTTTGAGGCCCATAAAAATATATATATATTTTTAATTATTTTGATTTCTTGATGTTTCTAGCATTCTATTAGTGCTATAATATGTTTTCTTTGCAGAAACCAAGGGCATGGAATATGTTTTTGTCACACCCCCACCCCTCGTCACCTCGTGTCTGATCTGACGTCACCGAACCGGTTGCGGAAGCATAGTGGTGATGTCTCAGAGGTGAGGGGTGAATTACTTGAACCGATATCATAAGCACACAGATTAACTTAAAGTAAACTCATTACAAGGATGTCGCAATCACAATTACATTACAGCTATATTTATTTAATTACAATATTAATTATACAAGTGCAAATATCCCAAAAGTGCATCCTCACCGGCTATTACTGTTTACCTGCAAAAAATTTTGAGTTTGAAATGTCAGCACAAAGCTGGTGAGATCGACAGTTCAATTTAAAACAATATGATATGATAAGCATGTTCTCAAAAGTTCAGTTCCGGATAACCATGGGACCTGTATCTAGTTCCTTTCGGACGTCTAGTCTGTCTCAAGATATTACCCGTCGGTACATATCTTAGTGCCTCATTATCTTAATGTCTATCACACCATTAAGAAGTTCAGGAAACAGATAACAAACATTCACACAAGGGGAGATGCAATCCTCCCAGCGAATGGGGTGTCAACCAATAGTACTATCAATGTTTTCTGCTCGGCCACACATGGGTTCACTAGATACAGTTCAAAAATGAGGACTTTCAGTTCCATGATAGAGTTCAGTCTACAGGCAAAATCCCATGAAATCCCACAAAATCACATGAAATCACACAGATATCATTGATGCATATCATATGTTCAGACAACAGTTTGCAGAGTTTCCCCGATGTTTATAAAAGATTAAAAATAAAAGGGGTTGTACGAAACTCACCTGATAGTATAAAGGTAGCAGAGTATCACCAAACTGATAGTACAAAGATGATTCTGCATTTAGTTATCTTTAATAAGTTATTTATGTTCTAGTTTACTGATTAGATCCTTCTGAACGTTCAATGTCAAAGACATTGCTTAGTAAATCATCAACTCGATATTAAATGCTTAAATAATTAATTTGATGTTATATCATACAATGTATGATAATGTAGGAACCTACATTGCATTAGATTCCTAATACAAAGTTGATGACACTCTTGATTAATCAGAATAATCTCTAATTAACCAGATAGTTAATGTTGTTGATTATAATGCTAAAACAGTTTCTAGATGATTTAATGGCTTAGGAGTGATTAATCCTTATTATTGATTACCCAAATATCATGAAATATCACAATGTAGCATCAGAATAGGTGAAATAACCAGATTTAACATACTAATCTGACTGTTATCACAAACATCAGATAATCATTCCAATGAGTATGTTAATGATTGTGATTAGTTTGAAACACTTGGATTTAACCTTTGTATTTCAAAGATTAATCAAACTAATCACCTACATTGTTACCATCAAATGGTTTAAACCATTATAATCATAGTTATGATTTCATGCAAACCGGGCATCATAACGGATCAAAACAAGGATTTAACCGTTAGAACTTCGTGTTCTTCGTTTATAATCAATCCTAGCCATCATCTAGGCAATAATCAACAATCCTAACTATCTCATTACGTTCAAAATCAAGATCTAATCAATCAAAATCAAACTAGAAGGTTAAAACGAACCGTTACCTGTTCTGACGAATTTCTGCGGTTAAACAGTGATCAGAACTTGTATATATGATTCCTAGTGCAATCCACACAATCAAGAAGCTTCAAAATGGTGTTTAAAGGATGAAAATATGGCTTTGGGTCGTTAAAAGGGCGAGCAGAACGTTTAGAAGAAGAAATGTGATGATCCCCATGCGTTCTGATCACTTAACCCATTTTTTTGCCGACATACCCGCCGGGCGTATCGCCCCAGTTGGAGGGCTGGGCTGGGGCGTAGCGCCCCACGTCACCTTCCGTCACCATTTTGATTTTAAACCTTCTTTTCGCGATTCCGGGAGCATACGAACTCCGTTTTGCGCACGGTTTTCGCCCACGTTCATCATTTTTCATATACTATCAATTCCCAATAACAAAAGTTACTAAATCCTCATGGATTTCAAGCACGACCAAATGTGCTCACGTCATTAATGCCGAATTCTTCGTACGCAACTGTCACAGTCTCCTCCTGTTAGAGGAATTTCGTCCCGAAATTTAGTGAAGACTTACATTATGACAATCGTTTATGAGAATAGATGTGGGTACTTTGCTTTCATTTGATCTTCACGTTCCCACGTATATTCGGGTCCTCGCTGCGAGTTCCATCGCACTTTAACGATCGGTATGCGACTACGTTTTAACACTTTCGTTTCTCGATCCATTACCTCTACTGGTTCTTCACTAAACTGAAGTTTTTCATCAACATGAATCTCTTCGAGAGGTACGATCAATGATTCATCAGTTAAACATTTCTTCAGATTAGATACATGAAAGACATCGTGAATGTTACTGAGTTCAAGAGGTAATTCAAGTCTGTAGGCTACTGGTCCAATTCGTTCAAGAATTTTAAACGGCCCTACAAATCTTGGCGAAAGTTTACCTCTCTTTCCAAATCTGAAAATGCCTTTCCAAGGTGAAACTTTCAACATTACCCGATCACCTACTTGAAATTCGAGGGGTCTACGGCGATTATCAGCATAACTCTTTTGATGATCGCGAGCAGCTTTGATTCGTTCTTGAATGAGTGCGATCTTATCAGTTGTTTCCTGAATGAATTCTGGGCCTATGATTTGACTTTCACCTACCTCTGACCAACAGATAGGTGATCTACACTTCCGTCCATAAAGTGCTTCGAATGGAGCGCATTGAATACTGGTATGGTAGCTGTTATTGTATGAAAATTCAACAAGTGGAAGATGTATCCCAGCTACCTCCAAAATCAATCACACAGCTTCTGAGCATGTCTTCAAGAGTTTGATTTGTTCGTTCATTCTGCCCGTCAGTTTGTGGGAGATAAGCTGTGCTCATATTGATTTGCGTGCCCAGAGCATTCTGAAGAGTTTGCCAAAATCGTGACATAAATCGACTATCTCTGTCAGAAATGATAGAGATCGGTACTCCATGTAGAGATACAATCTCATTAACATAGAGTTTAGCGATTTGGTCCATAGAATAATCTTCTCGGATGGGTAAGAAATGCGCAGATTTCGTAAGGCGATCAACGATAACCCATATAGAGTCATGATTACGTGATGTTCTGGGTAATTTAGTAATGAAATCCATAGAGATCTGATCCCATTTCCACATGGGAATCTCAGGTTGTTGCAATAACCCAGAAGGTCGTTGATGTTCAGCCTTAACTTTAAGACATGTTAAACATCGATCCACGTATTCAGCTATGTGTTTCTTCATTCCAGGCCACCAGTAAAAATCTTTAAGATCTTTATACATTTTATCAGCACCTGGATGAATAGAATACCTGGATTTATGCGCCTCATCCAAGATAATAATTCGAGAGTTACCGAATAGGGGAACCCACATTCGGTCTTTGAAATACAATAGTCCATCGTCTTTGGTATAAAGTTTCTTATCTAATCCTCTCAGTCCTTCAGCATAATAGTTCGTTGCTTGTAAAGCTTGTTGCTGAGCGTCTTTAATATGAGGAATTAGACTAGTTTGAATAGTCATACCTAACACTTTCACACGTAAAGGCTTGACTCGTTGCTTGCGACTTAAAGCATCAGCTACAACATTTGCTTTGCCTAGGTGATAACGAATCTCACAGTCGTAATCGTTCAACAGTTCAACCCATCGCCTCTGTCGCATGTTCAAGATTTTCTGATCTAGAATGTGTTGGAGGCTTTTGTGATCAGTGTATATAATACACCTAGTTCCGTATAGATAATGTCTCCAAATCTTGAGTGCAAACACTACTGCACCAAGTTCTAGATCATGTGTGGTATAATTCTTCTCATGTACTTTCAGTTGTCGAGAAGCATAAGCAATTACCTTATCTTTCTGCATTAGAACACACCCAAGACCTTGACGTGAAGCATCACAATACACTGTGAAGTTATCAGTAGTGTCAAGATAGGTGCATTACAGAGTTTATGTTTCAACAGTTGGAACGCCTCCTCCTGTTGAGAACTCCATATAAACGGTTGATTTTTCTGTGTCAATGTAGTTAGTGGCAAGGCTATCTTTGAAAAGTTCTTGATAAACCGGCCATAATAACCTGCCAACCCCAAAAATTGGCGTCTTTCAGTCGGGGTTCGTGGTGTCTCCCATTGTTTCACCGCCTGAATCTTACTGGGATCTACTTGAATACCGTTTTGATTTACTACATGACCAAGAAATTGAACTTCTCGTAACCAGAACTCACACTTGGAGAACTTGGCATATAATTTTTCACGTGCCAAAAGTTCTAGAATTAATTTCAAGTGTTGAGCATGTTCTTGTTGATTTCGAGAATAAATAAGAATATCATCAATAAACACAATAACAAACTTATCCAGATAAGGTCTACATACTCGATTCATCAGATCCATGAAAACTGCTGGTGCATTGGTTAAACCAAATGGCATCACTAAAAATTCGTAATGTCCGTATCGAGTTCTGAAAGCAGTTTTAGGAATGTCATCATCATGAATACGTAACTGATGATATCCAGATCTTAAATCGATTTTGAAAAATAAGTAGCACCTTGTAGTTGATCAAACAGATCATCGATACGAGGTAGTGGATAACGGTTCTTGATTGTCAGTTTATTGAGTTCCCTGTAGTCAATACACATCCTGAATGAACCATCCTTCTTTTTCACAAAAAGAATAGGTGCTCCCCAGGGTGAGAAACTAGGTCTGATAAATCCTTTGTCTAACAGTTCTTGCAATTGACCTGAAAGTTCTTGCATTTCGGATGGTGCAAGCCGATACGGGGCTTTAGCAACAGGTGCTGCACCTGGAATTAAGTCGATTCGAAATTCAACTTGTCTCACTGGGGGTAATCCTGATATGTCCTCAGGAAAAACTTCAGGAAAATCCTTGACTACTGGGATATCTGTGATTTGTTTGGGTGAAGAATTGTGCTCAGTCACATGTGCTAGGAAAGCATAACAGCCTTTCCTTAAGAACTTCTGAGCTCGCATACAAGATATGATTCCAAGTTTTCTACCAGCTCGTTCTCCTTGAACTATCAGTGTATTACCGTTAGGTAATGGAATACGGATCACCTTGCTTTGACAGACAACTTCCGCTTGGTTATTAGAAAGCCAGTCCATACCAACAACGACATCAAAGCTCCCAAGCTCAATAGGAAGTAAATCAATATCGAAAAGATGATCATTCAAATTCAAGGAACATCCTTGAATAACATTGTTTGTTTTGATCAACTTGCCGTTAGCAAGTTCAATAACATAAGGAGTTTCTAGATCTACCGTAGGCAATGAAATTAATGATGCAAATTCAGGAGAGATAAAGCTCTTATCTGCTCCTGTGTCAAACAGAACTGATGCGTATAGATTATTAAGAAGAAACGTACCAGTAACAATATTTGCATCATGTATCGCCTCGGTCGCACCAATCTGAAAAGCTCTCCCCCTAGCTTCAGTTCCCGGATTGGTGTTATTGTTCGGACAGTTTCGTATGAGATGATCAGGACTTCCACATTTGTAACATGACCGGTTGGTTTGAGTGGTTTGTCGTGGTGCTTGGTTTGGTGTCTGAGTAGGAAAGTTGCAATATTTAGCATAATGTCCAACTCGGTTACAGTTCAGACAAACAGGACATGGTCCCGTGTGATGGAGTGGACACTTATTGCATTTGGGCGCCTGCCCAGTATAAACTTTCCTCTCAGGAATGGCAGCACCATAGTTTTTCACAGTTGGCTTGCTCTGGGTGATCTCAGCCGGAGCCTTCGCCTTGGTTTTGCCAAACCACTTCCGTTTGGTACCTTTTGACACATTCGAGGTACCGACATCACTACGACCATGAGCCGTCTGAGGTTTCAAAGACAGAGTACCACTCCTTACCGCCTCATTGGTAAGCTTAGTGGTCAAAAGAATCGTATGTTTCAGGGTTGTAGGTTCAGCAGCAGTCACCATTCCCCGGATCTGGGAAATCAAACCCTTAATGTACTTTTCGATTAAAGCTGCTTCCGTAGGAAACATATCGGGAAGTAAACAAGTGAGTTCATGAAAACGATCGGTGTAAGCAAGACAGTCAGCACCGATCATCGAGTGATTCCAGAATTCCTCCTGGAGTTTTTGAATTTCAGTAATGGGATAGTACTCTGATCTAATCAGAGTTTTGAAATCATTCCAGCCCATTGAGTCGACTGTGGCTGAACCCAAAGTCTTGGCCTGGGTATTCCACCAGGTCAAAGTAGAGTCTTTCAAAGAACAGGCAGCATAAGACACCTTATGCTCCTCCATACACTGACTGATTTTAAGCTTAGTTTCCATCTCCTCAATCCACCTTAACAGACCAGCCGCTCCTTCCTTGCCAGTAAAAGTCGGAGGGTTACACGAAGCAAAATACTTGTAAGTACATCCCTGTCGGGGTGGATCAGGAATAATGGTAGTTGTACCGGTAATGGTATGAGTTTCAACGTGACCACCAGTAGCATTATGCTCAACATGATCGTGTTCCCCACCAGAACCTGCGGTGATATGTGGTTGGTGTTGTGTGAGAACACCACAAGCAGATAGTTGTTCACGCACAATACGAGCTATCATAGCTTCATTTGTTTCAGATCCGCTTGTACCAGCAGGTGGAACAATGACTGCTCCAGGGTTCACTGGTGGAGTAGTATTCGTTTCCAAGTTACTAGGTGGAACCACGTTCGCTTCCGGATTAACATGCGGATCCGGATTTGATTCAACATTCACAGGTGGGACTTGATTTTGTTCAAGGTTTGTAATGTCTGGTCGACCTCTTTTAGGAGCCATTAATCTGCTCACAAGCAGACAAATTCAGGTCAGTTTAAGAACATTAAAGATATAACCCATTCTATCACATAAATTCAATCATATTCAGTTACACTGAAAATTTATATTGAAATGTGATTATAAAGAATATAGTATAACTACATGAATTCAGTCCAGACATGTTTGTATTACACACAGATCACACAATTGATCGTAGTTATACTTAGTCCTATTATTTCAAAAACATGTTAGAGTCTTACCCAGCTCTTTGCATTGCAACACATGTTTTTAGAAATATGTTCATACAGGACTAGGACATGTTCTCACACAAGTTCTCTAATATGTTCTCAGTTCATACATTAAGTTCTCATACAGACCATAGATATGTTCTCGTACAGTATGGCTCTCGTACTGTACTTTAGTTACAGACATGTTCACTATTAGATACGTTCATAATTCAGACATGTTCTCGTACAGTATGGCTCTCGTACTGTACTTTAGTTACAGATATATTTGCATACAGTATTGCTCTCGTACTGTATTCCAGCAAAATATATATTTTAGTTCGATATATTCACATACAGTATTGCTCCCGTACTGTATTTCAGCGAAATATATATTTTAGTTTGACATATGGAAACCTCTGATATACATATCTCTCTCCTTGGTCTGCCATCGCTGTATAAACAGAATTCTCAGATCAGTAGCATGAAATAAATATTGAATAAAATATTCAACATAAACATGATATGAGACGTCCTCCTATCTTAACGCAAATATTCGTCATTACTGTTGTTAGTGTTTTGCTTGAACTAAATCAAACTAGAATGCACACGTGTTGCAAATTTCAGTTATGCTGGCCACTCATAACTGGAATTTGTACCACCTGATTATCCTGGCTTAATTCAAAACAAGTTTTGTTCAATACTAATGTTCGGTGCTCTCTGTGTCACTATACGAGCCTATGGTTATAGTCTAGGTCTCTAAGTCAACCTAATTCTCTATAACCTGTGGCTCTGATACCACCCTGTCACATCCCCACCCCTCGTCACCTCGTGTCTGATCTGACGTCACCGAACCGGTTGCGGAAGCATAGTGGTGATGTCTCAGAGGTGAGGGGTGACTTACTTGAACCGATATCATAAGCACACAGATTAACTTAAAGTAAACTCATTACAAGGATGTCGCAATCACAATTACATTACAGCTATATTTATTTAATTACAATATTAATTATACAAGTGCAAATATCCCAAAAGTGCATCGTCACCGGCTATTACTGTTTACCTGCAAAAAGTTTTGAGTTTGAAACGTCAGCACAAAGCTGGTGAGATCGACAGTTCAATTTAAAACAATATGATATGATAAGCATATTCTCAAAAGTTCAGTTCCGGATAACCATGGGACCTGTATCTAGTTCCTTTCGGACGTCTAGTCTGTCTCAAGATATTACCCGTCGGTACATATCTTAGTGCCTCATTATCTTAATGTCTATCACACCATTAAGAAGTTCAGGAAACAGATAACAAACATTCACACAAGGGGAGATGCAATCCTCCCAGCGAATGGGGTGTCAACCAACAGTACTATCAATGTTTTCTGCTCGGCCACACATGGGTTCACTAGATACAGTTCAAAAATGAGGACTTTCAGTTCCATGATAGAGTTCAGTCTACAGGCAAAATCCCATGAAATCCCACAAAATCACATGAAATCACACAGATATCATTGATGCATATCATATGTTCAGACAACAGTTTGCAGAGTTTCCCCGATGTTTATAAAATATTAAAAATAAAAGGGGTTGTACGAAACTCACCTGATAGTATAAAGGTAGCAGAGTATCACCAAACTGATAGTACAAAGATGATTCTGCATTTAGTTATCTTTAATAAGTTATTTATGTTCTAGTTTACTGATTAGATCCTTCTGAACGTTCAATGTCAAAGACATTGCTTAGTAAATCATCAACTCGATATTAAATGCTTAAATAATTAATTTGATGTTATATCATACAATGTATGATAATGTAGGAACCTACATTGCATTAGTTTCCTAATACAAAGTTGATGACACTCTTGATTAATCAGAATAATCTCTAATTAACCAGATAGTTAATGTTGTTGAGTATAATGCTAAAACAGTTTCTAGATGATTTAATGGCTTAGGAGTGATTAATCCTTATTATTGATTACCCAAATATCATGAAATATCACAATGTAGCATCAGAATAGGTGAAATAACCAGATTTAACATACTAATCTGACTGTTATCACAAACATCAGATAATCATTCCAATGAGTATGTTAATGATTGTGACAAGTTTGAAACACTTGGATTTAACCTTTGTATTTCAAAGATTAATCAAACTAATCACCTACATTGTTACCATCAAATGGTTTAAACCATTATAATCATAGTTATGATTTCATGCAAACCGGGCATCATAACGGATCAAAACAAGGATTTAACCGTTAGAACTTCGTGTTCTTCGTTTATAATCAATCCTAGCCATCATCTAGGCAATAATCAACAATCCTAACTATCTCATTACGTTCAAAATCAAGATCTAATCAATCAAAATCAAACTAGAAGGTTAAAACGAACCGTTACCTGTTCTGACGAATTTCTGCGGTTAAACAGTGATCAGAACTTGTATATATGATTCCTAGTGCGATCCACACAATCAAGAAGCTTCAAAATGGTGTTTAAAGGATGAAAATATGGCTTTGGGTCGTTAAAAGGGCGAGCAGAACGTTTAGAAGAAGAAATGTGATGATCCCCATGCGTTCTGATCACTTAACCCATTTTTTTGCCGACATACCCGCCGGGCGTATCGCCCCAGTTGGAGGGCTGGGCTGGGGCGTAGCGCCCCACGTCACCTTCCGTCACCATTTTGATTTTAAACCTTCTTTTCGCGATTCCGGGAGCATACGAACTCCGTTTTGCGCACGCTTTTCGCCCACGTTCATCATTTTTCACATACTATCAATTCCCAATAACAAAAGTTACTAAATCCTCATGGATTTCAAGCACGACCAAATGTGCTCCCGTCATTAATGCCGAATTCTTCGTACGCAACTGTCACAGTTTTATTGCCTCACTTTTGTCACCTCAAATCTTCACATTACATGTAAGTTAGTAGTACCTAAATTTTCTTAGTCTTTACAAGCACTTGCACATTATTATTTTCAATACAAAAATCCTTTGTATAAACTGAAGCATACAGTGAGCCTGCAAGTAAAGACATACCATTTTATATCTTTTTAAAGACATACCATTTTCAATACAAAAATCCTTTGCAGGTTTGCTTTCTCTGGTCTTTACACGTTTGTATTCCTCAACAAGGGTACGCATTCTCTATTATCGTGAAAGTGGTTGTTTTTTGTAGTTGTCCTTTGGTTGTTTTGGTTTTTATTTCGGGTTTATGATAGTTTGATTGGTTGATTGTTATGCGCTTATTGTTTTATCATTTTTTGGTTGTGCTTTGGTGATTTGCTTCGCATTTTTGGTTAGTAGGTGTTAATCAGTTTTCTTTTAATTTTTCAATTTCTTAACTTTAAAGAGAAAACGACCACTTTGGGAAAATTTAGTTTTAGCATAGTTTTAGTTTTAGCATTTGATTTATATTTATTTATTCGTCTTTTTTTGTCAGATGATAATGTTTCAACCTATGCGTTAGTTGAACCCTTATTTTTGGTTGATTTCTTTCATCGGACAGGTATGTTTTTGTTGTGTCTTGAATTTTTGTTTAGAAATGAAATGTCTATTTCAGTTCACGAGTTTTTGTTCATAAAATATGTCTATTTCAGGTTGTTTGGGTTCAAATTTCTAAATCTTGAACTTAGACATTTGTACATGATTATGACTTCCTTTTTCTTATTCTTTTTAATGATTTTGGTTAGGTCACACTTGTGGAAAAGGTAGTTGTGTTGTTTACAAAAGATGGGGAATGACATAACAATTGGCATGACATGCAATCCTTGTTGTGGAAATGCTTTGAATGTTCCCCCTCACTAAAAAAAAGGATAATATTAGGAAATACATTCTCTTTATGGGGTATGTTTTGAAGCCCATAAACATATATATATTGTTTTAATTATTTTGATTTCTTGATGTTGCTAGCATTCTATTAGTGCTATAATATGTTTTCTTTGCAGAAACCAAGGGTATGGAATATGTTTTATTGCCTCACTTTTGTCACCTCAAATCTTCACTTTACATGTAAGTTAGTAGTACCAAAATTCTCTTAGTCTTTTTCAAGCACTTGCACATTTTTATTTTTAATATAAAAATCCTTTGCATAAACTGAAGCATATAGTGAGCCTGCAAGTAAAGACATACCATTTTATATGTTTTTTATGAAGAAACTGAAGAACACTACACATATGAGAAATTCTAGCGTTATGGACTACATAACGAAGAATGGATTATGGGGAATTACTGTTATGCATAATATTCCTTACACCGATCCTAGACGAAATGGAAAGGTTTGTCCTCTTTTATCTTCAAAAATATGTTCTTTCTAATTTACACAAAATCATGATTTAACCCTGTTTTCATTTTTTGTATTCTAAGTCATAACTGTATCTTCTATACTACTTTATAATGAGTATTGGTGTGAGAAAAATCAAAGGTCTTAAATTTAAGAAAAATACAACCTCCAAAGTTTGTGGTACAACCAATTTAAGCTTCACTTCACAACCTAATGGATTTGTTCTTAATTTCTGATTGAAAGCTAGGTTTTTACTTTCCTTCTCCCCCAAAAATGCTATACCATTCTAGGCAATCCAGTGAAAAATTTGAAATCTAGCTATTAGTACAAGTGAATAGTGCAGGGTTTGGTGTTATACAAAAGCCGAGCGAGACGACATACTAAAACCCAACATCATTTCAAAATTCAAACTCACACTCTCATGTTCGTGATCCCTCTCTTGCATCCCTCTCCGGAGACCCTCTCTGGCAACCATTTCCGTAAAGCCTCTTAGCAATAAGCTCTCCGTCAACCACCTCTTGCGGAGCTGTAGAGAAGCAATCGTTCCTTTGCGACACAACCGGTCAATACAAGGAGACTGTGGTAACAAGGCCAACCACCGAAGATCCTCTTTCTTGTAGGGTTTGTTTTGATTAGCATATATCATGATTTGTCTCAATTGTTTTTTTGCAGCTTTGACACTTGATGGTTGATATTTTTTTTTTGCGGGTTTGCTTTCTCTAGTCTTTACACGTTTGTATTCCTCAACAAGGGTACGCATTCTCTATTATCGTGAAAGTGGTTGTTTTTTGTAGTTGTCCTTTGGTTGTTTTGGTTTTCATTTCGGGTTTATGATAGTTTGATTGGTTGATTGTTAAGCGCTTATTGTTTTATCATTTTTTGGTTGTGCTTTGGTGATTTGCTTCGCATTTTTGGTTAATAGGTGTTAATCAGTTTTCTTTTAATTTTTCAATTTCTTAACTTTAAAGAGAAAACGACCACTTTGGGAAAATTTAGTTTCAGCATAGTTTTAGTTTTAGCATTTGATTTATATTTATTTATTCGTCTTTTTTTGGTCAGATGATAATGTTTCAACCTATGCATTAGTTGAACTCTTATTTTTGGTTGATTTCTTTCATCGGACAGGTATGTTTTTGTTGTGTCTTGAATTTTTGTTTAGAAATGAAATGTCTATTTCAGTTCACGAGTTTTTGTTCATAAAATATGTCTATTTCAGGTTGTTTGGGTTCAAATTTCTAAATCTTGAACTTACACGTTTGTACATGATTATGACTTCCTTTTTCTTATTCTTTTTAATGATTTTGGTTAGGTCACACTTGTGGAAAAGGTAGTTGTGTTGTTTACAAAAGATGGGGAATGACATAACAATTGGCATAACATGCAATCCTTGTTGTGGAAATGCTTTGAATGTTCCCCATCACTAAAAAAAGGATAATATTAGGAAAAACATTCTCTTTATGGGGTATGTTTTGAAGCCCATAAAAATATATATATTGTTTTAAATATTTTGATTTCTTGATGTTGCTAGCATTCTATTAGTGCTATAATATGTTTTATTTGCAGAAACCAAGGGTATGGAATATGTTTTATTGCCTCACTTTTGTCACCTCAAATCTTCACATTACATGTAAGTTAGTAGTACCAAAATTGTCTTAGTCTTTTTCAAGCACTTGCACATTATTATTTTCAATATAAAAATCCTTTGCATAAACTGAAGCATATAGTGAGCCTGCAAGTAAAGACATACCATTTTATATGTTTTTTATGAAGAAACTGAAGAACACTACACATATGAGAAATTCTAGCGCTATGGACTACATAACGAAGAATGGATTATGGGGAATTAATGTTATGCATAATATTCCTTACACCGATCCTAGACGAAATGGAAAGGTTTGTCCTCTTTTATCTTCAAAAATATGTTCTTTCTAATTTACACAAAATCATGATTTAACCCTGTTTTCATTTTTTGTATTCTAAGTCATAACTGTATCTTCTATACTACTTTATAATGAGTATTGGTGTGAGAAAAATCAAAGGTCTTAAATTTAAGAAAAATACAACCTCCAAAGTTTGTGGTACAACCAATTTAAGCTTCACTTCACAACCTAATGGATTTGTTCTTAATTTCTGATTGAAAGCAAGGTTTTTACTTTCCTTCTCCCCCAAAAATGCTCTACCATTCTAGGCAATCCAGTGAAAAATTTGAAATCTAGCTATTAGTACAAGTGAATAGTGCAGGGTTTGGTGTTATACAAAAGCCGAGCGAGACGACATACTAAAACCCAACATCATTTCAAAATTCAAACTCACACTCTCATGTTCGTGATCCCTCTCTTGCATCCCTCTCCGGAGACCCTCTCTGGCAACCATTTCCGTAAAGCCTTTTAGCAATAAGCTCTCCGTCAACCACCTCTTGCGGAGCTGTAGAGAAGCAATCGTTCCTCTTGCGACACAACCGGTCAATACAAGGAGACTGTGGTAACAAGGCCAACCACCGAAGATCCTCTTTCTTGTAGGGTTTGTTTTGATTAGCATATTTCATGATTTGTCTCAATTGTTTTTTTTGCATCTTTGACACTTGATGGTTGATATTTTTTTTTGCAGGTTTGCTTTCTCTGGTCTTTACACGTTTGTATTCCTCAACAAGGGTACGCATTCTCTATTATCGTGAAAGTGGTTGTTTTTTGTAGTTGTCCTTTGGTTGTTTTGGTTTTTATTTCGGGTTTATGATAGTTTGATTGGTTGATTGTTATGCGCTTATTGTTTTATCATTTTTTGGTTGTGCTTTGGTGATTTGCTTCGCATTTTTGGTTAGTAGGTGTTAATCAGTTTTCTTTTAATTTTTCAATTTCTTAACTTTAAAGAGAAAACGACCACTTTGGGAAAATTTAGTTTTAGCATAGTTTTAGTTTTAGCATTTGATTTATATTTATTTATTCGTCTTTTTTTGTCAGATGATAATGTTTCAACCTATGCGTTAGTTGAACCCTTATTTTTGGTTGATTTCTTTCATCGGACAGGTATGTTTTTGTTGTGTCTTGAATTTTTGTTTAGAAATGAAATGTCTATTTCAGTTCACGAGTTTTTGTTCATAAAATATGTCTATTTCAGGTTGTTTGGGTTCAAATTTCTAAATCTTGAACTTACACGTTTGTACAAGATTATGACTTCCTTTTTCTTATTCTTTTTAATGATTTTGGTTAGGTCACACTTGTGGAAAAGGTAGTTGTGTTGTTTACAAAAGATGGGGAATGACATAACAATTGGCATAACATGCAATCCTTGTTGTGGAAATGCTTTGAATGTTCCCCATCACTAAAAAAAGGATAATATTAGGAAAAACATTCTCTTTATGGGGTATGTTTTGAAGCCCATAAAAATATATATATTGTTTTAAATATTTTGATTTCTTGATGTTGCTAGCATTCTATTAGTGCTATAATATGTTTTATTTGCAGAAACCAAGGGTATGGAATATGTTTTATTGCCTCACTTTTGTCACCTCAAATCTTCACATTACATGTAAGTTAGTAGTACCAAAATTGTCTTAGTCTTTTTCAAGCACTTGCACATTATTATTTTCAATATAAAAATCCTTTGCATAAACTGAAGCATATAGTGAGCCTGCAAGTAAAGACATACCATTTTATATGTTTTTTATGAAGAAACTGAAGAACACTACACATATGAGAAATTCTAGCGCTATGGACTACATAACGAAGAATGGATTATGGGGAATTACTGTTATGCATAATATTCCTTACACCGATCCTAGACGAAATGGAAAGGTTTGTCCTCTTTTATCTTCAAAAATATGTTCTTTCTAATTTACACAAAATCATGATTTAACCCTGTTTTCATTTTTTGTATTCTAAGTCATAACTGTATCTTCTATACTACTTTATAATGAGTATTGGTGTGAGAAAAATCAAAGGTCTTAAATTTAAGAAAAATACAACCTCCAAAGTTTGTGGTACAACCAATTTAAGCTTCACTTCACAACCTAATGGATTTGTTCTTAATTTCTGATTGAAAGCTAGGTTTTTACTTTCCTTCTCCCCCAAAAATGCTATACCATTCTAGGCAATCCAGTGAAAAATTTGAAATCTAGCTATTAGTACAAGTGAATAGTGCAGGGTTTGGTGTTATACAAAAGCCGAGCGAGACGACATACTAAAACCCAACATCATTTCAAAATTCAAACTCACACTCTCATGTTCGTGATCCCTCTCTTGCATCCCTCTCCGGAGACCCTCTCTGGCAACCATTTCCGTAAAGCCTCTTAGCAATAAGCTCTCCGTCAACCACCTCTTGCGGAGCTGTAGAGAAGCAATCGTTCCTCTTGCGACACAACCGGTCAATACAAGGAGACTGTGGTAACAAGGCCAACCACCGAAGATCCTCTTTCTTGTAGGGTTTGTTTTGATTAGCATATTTCATGATTTGTCTCAATTGTTTTTTTTGCATCTTTGACACTTGATGGTTGATATTTTTTTTTGCAGGTTTGCTTTCTCTGGTCTTTACACGTTTGTATTCCTCAACAAGGGTACGCATTCTCTATTATCGTGAAAGTGGTTGTTTTTTGTAGTTGTCCTTTGGTTGTTTTGGTTTTCATTTCGGGTTTATGATAGTTTGATTGGTTGATTGTTATGCGCTTATTGTTTTATCATTTTTTGGTTGTGCTTTGGTGATTTGCTTCGCATTTTTGGTTAGTAGGTGTTAATCAGTTTTCTTTTAATTTTTCAATTTCTTAACTTTAAAGAGAAAACGACCACTTTGGGAAAATTTAGTTTTAGCATAGTTTTAGTTTTAGCATTTGATTTATATTTATTTATTCGTCTTTTTTTGTCAGATGATAATGTTTCAACCTATGCGTTAGTTGAACTCTTATTTTTGGTTGATTTCTTTCATCGGACAGGTATGTTTTTGTTGTGTCTTGAATTTTTGTTTAGAAATGAAATGTCTATTTCAGTTCACGAGTTTTTGTTCATAAAATATGTCTATTTCAGGTTGTTTGGGTTCAAATTTCTAAATCTTGAACTTAGACATTTGTACATGATTATGACTTCCTTTTTCTTATTCTTTTTAATGATTTTGGTTAGGTCACACTTGTGGAAAAGGTAGTTGTGTTGTTTACAAAAGATGGGGAATGACATAACAATTGGCATGACATGCAATCCTTGTTGTGGAAATGCTTTGAATGTTCCCCCTCACTAAAAAAAAGGATAATATTAGGAAATACATTCTCTTTATGGGGTATGTTTTGAAGCCCATAAAAATATATATATTGTTTTAATTATTTTGATTTCTTGATGTTGCTAGCATTCTATTAGTGCTATAATATGTTTTCTTTGCAGAAACCAAGGGTATGGAATATGTTTTATTGCCTCACTTTGTCACCTCAAATCTTCACATTACATGTAAGTTAGTAGTACCAAAATTCTCTGTCTTTTTCAAGCAGTTGCACATTATTATTTTCAATATAAAAATCCTTTGCATAAACTGAAGCATATAGTGAGCCTGCAAGTAAAGACATACCATTTTATATGTTTTTTATGAAGAAACTGAAGAACACTACACATATGAGAAATTCTAGCGCTATGGACTACATAACGAAGAATGGATTATGGGGAATTAATGTTATGCATAATATTCCTTACACCGATCCGAGACGAAATGGAAAGGTTTGTCCTCTTTTATCTTCAAAAATATGTTCTTTCCAATTTACACAAAATTATGATTTAACCCTGTTTTCATTTTTTGTATTCTAAGTCATAACTGTATCTTCTATACTACTTTATAATGAGTATTATTGGGAGAAAACTCAAAGGTCTTAAATTAAAGAAAAATACAACCTCCAAAGTTTGTGGTACAACCAATTTAAGCTTCACTTCACAACCTAATGGATTTGTTCTTAATTTCTGATTGAAAGCTAGGTTTTTACTTTCCTTCTCCCCCAAAAATGCTATACCATTCTAGGCAATCCAGTGAAAAATTTGAAATCTAGCTATTAGTACAAGTGAATAGTGCAGGGTTTGGTGTTATACAAAAGCCGAGCGAGACGACATACTAAAACCCAACATCATTTCAAAATTCAAACTCACACTCTCATGTTCGTGATCCCTCTCTTGCATCCCTCTCCGGAGACCCTCTCTGGCAACCATTTCCGTAAAGCCTCTTAGCAATAAGCTCTCCGTCAACCACCTCTTGCGGAGCTGTAGAGAAGCAATCGTTCCTCTTGCGACACAACCGGTCAATACAAGGAGACTGTGGTAACAAGGCCAACCACCGAAGATCCTCTTTCTTGTAGGGTTTGTTTTGATTAGCATATTTCATGATTTGTCTCAATTGTTTTTTTTGCATCTTTGACACTTGATGGTTGATATTTTTTTTTTGCAGGTTTGCTTTCTCTGGTCTTTACACGTTTGTATTCCTCAACAAGGGTACGCATTCTCTATTATCGTGAAAGTGGTTGTTTTTTGTAGTTGTCCTTTGGTTGTTTTGGTTTTCATTTCGGGTTTATGATAGTTTGATTGGTTGATTGTTATGCGCTTATTGTTTTATCATTTTTTGGTTGTGCTTTGGTGATTTGCTTCCCATTTTTGGTTAGTAGGTGTTAATCAGTTTTCTTTTAATTTTTCAATTTCTTAACTTTAAAGAGAAAAGACCACTTTGGGAAAATTTAGTTTTAGCATAGTTTTAGTTTTAGCATGTGATTTATATTTATTTATTCGTCTTTTTTTGGTCAGATGATAATGTTTCAACCTATGCGTTAGTTGAACTTTTATTTTTGGTTGATTTCTTTCATCGGACAGGTATGTTTTTGTTGTGTTTTGAATTTTTGTTTAGAAATGAAATGTCTATTTCAGTTCACGAGTTTTTGTTCATAAAATATGTCTATTTCAGGTTGTTTGGGTTCAAATTTCTAAATCTTGAACTTACACGTTTGTACATGATTATGACTTCCTTTTTCTTATTCTTTTTAATGATTTTGGTTAGGTCACACTTGTGGAAAAGGTAGTTGTGTTGTTTACAAAAGATGGGGAATGACATAACAATTGGCATGACATGCAATCCTTGTTGTGGAAATGCTTTGAATGTTCCCCCTCACTAAAAAAAGGATAATATTAGGAAATACATTCTCTTTATGGGGTATGTTTTGAAGCCCATAAAAATATATATATTGTTTTAGTTATTTTGATTTCTTGATGTTGCTAGCATTCTATTAGTGCTATAATATGTTTTCTTTGCAGAAACCAAGGGTATGGAATATGTTTTATTGCCTCACTTTTGTCACCTCAAATCTTCACATTACATGTAAGTTAGTAGTACCAAAATTCTCTTAGTCTTTTTGAAGCACTTGCACATTATTATTTTCAATATAAAAATCCTTTGCATAAACTGAAGCATATAGTGAGCCTGCAAGTAAAGACATACCATTTTATATGTTTTTATGAAGAAACTGAAGAACACTACACATATGAGAAATTCTAGCGCTATGGACTACATAACGAAGAATGGATTATGGGGAATTACTGTTATGCATAATATTCCTTACACCGATCCTAGACGAAATGGAAAGGTTTGTCCTCTTTTATCTTCAAAAATATGTTCTTTCTAATTTACACAAAATCATGATTTAACCCTGTTTTCATTTTTTGTATTTTAAGTCATAACTGTATCTTCTATACTACTTTATAATGAGTATTGGTGTGAGAAAAATCAAAGGTCTTAAATTTAAGAAAAATACAACCTCCAAAGTTTGTGGTACAACCAATTTAAGCTTCACTTCACAACCTAATGGATTTGTTCTTAATTTCTGATTGAAAGCTAGGTTTTTACTTTCCTTCTCCCCCAAAAATGCTATACCATTCTAGGCAATCCAGTGAAAAATTTGAAATCTAGCTATTAGTACAAGTGAATAGTGCAGGGTTTGGTGTTATACAAAAGCCGAGCGAGACGACATACTAAAACCCAACATCATTTCAAAATTCAAACTCACACTCTCATGTTCGTGATCCCTCTCTTGCATCCCTCTCCGGAGACCCTCTCTGGCAACCATTTCCGTAAAGCCTCTTAGCAATAAGCTCTCCGTCAACCACCTCTTGCGGAGCTGTAGAGAAGCAATCGTTCCTCTTGCGACACAACCGGTCAATACAAGGAGACTGTGGTAACAAGGCCAACCACCGAAGATCCTCTTTCTTGTAGGGTTTGTTTTGATTAGCATATTTCATGATTTGTCTCAATTGTTTTTTTTGCATCTTTGACACTTGATGGTTGATATTTTTTTTTGCAGGCTTGCTTTCTCTGGTCTTTACACGTTTGTATTCCTCAACAAGGGTACGCATTCTCTATTATCGTGAAAGTGGTTGTTTTTTGTAGTTGTCCTTTGGTTGTTTTGGTTTTCATTTCGGGTTTATGATAGTTTGATTGGTTGATTGTTATGCGCTTATTGTTTTATCATTTTTTGGTTGTGCTTTGGTGATTTGCTTCCCATTTTTGGTTAGTAGGTGTTAATCAGTTTTCTTTTAATTTTTCAATTTCTTAACTTTAAAGAGAAAAGACCACTTTGGGAAAATTTAGTTTTAGCATGTGATTTATATTTATTTATTCGTCTTTTTTTGGTCAGTTGATAATGTTTCAACCTATGCGTTAGTTGAACTCTTATTTTTGGTTGATTTCTTTCATCGGACAGGTATGTTTTTGTTGTGTCTTGAATTTTTGTTTAGAAATGAAATGTCTATTTCAGTTCACGAGTTTTTGTTCATAAAATATGTCTGTTTGAGGTTGTTTGGGTTCAAATTTCTAAATCTTGAACTTACACGTTTGTACATTATTATGACTTCCTTTTTCTTATTCTTTTTAATAATTTTGGTTAGGTCACACTTGTGGAAAAGGTAGTTGTGTTGTTTACAAAAGATGGGGAATGACATAACAATTGGCATGACATGCAATCCTTGTTGTGGAAATGCTTTGAATGTTCCCCCTCACTAAAAAAAAGGATAATATTAGGAAATACATTCTCTTTATGGGGTATGTTTTGAAGCCCATAAAAATATATATATTGTTTTAGTTATTTTGATTTCTTGATGTTGCTAGCATTCTATTAGTGCTATAATATGTTTTCTTTGCAGAAACCAAGGGTATGGAATATGTTTTATTGCCTCACTTTTGTCACCTCAAATCTTCACATTACATGTAAGTTAGTAGTACCAAAATTCTCTTAGTCTTTTTGAAGCACTTGCACATTATTATTTTCAATATAAAAATCCTTTGCATAAACTGAAGCATATAGTGAGCCTGCAAGTAAAGACATACCATTTTATATGTTTTTTATGAAGAAACTGAAGAACACTACATATATGAGAAATTCTAGCGCTATGGACTACATAACGAAGAATGGATTATGGGGAATTACTGTTATGCATAATATTCCTTACACCGATCCTAGACGAAATGGAAAGGTTTGTCCTCTTTTATCTTCAAAAATATGTTCTTTCTAATTTACACAAAATCATGATTTAACCCTGTTTTCATTTTTTGTATTTTAAGTCATAACTGTATCTTCTATACTACTTTATAATGAGTATTGGTGTGAGAAAAATCAAAGGTCTTAAATTTAAGAAAAATACAACCTCCAAAGTTTGTGGTACAACCAATTTAAGCTTCACTTCACAACATAATGGATTTGTTCTTAATTTCTGATTGAAAGCTAGGTTTTTAGTTTCCTTCTCCCCCAAAAATGCTATACCATTCTAGGCAATCCAGTGAAAAATTTGAAATCTAGCTATTAGTACAAGTGAATAGTGCAGGGTTTGGTGTTATACAAAAGCCGAGCGAGACGACATACTAAAACCCAACATCATTTCAAAATTCAAACTCACACTCTCATGTTCGTGATCCCTCTCTTGCATCCCTCTCTGGAGACCCTCTCTGGCAACCATTTCCGTAAAGTCTCTTAGCAATAAGCTCTCCGTCAACCACCTCTTGCGGAGCTGTAGAGAAGCAATCGTTCCTCTTGCGACACAACCGGTCAATACAAGGAGACTGTGGTAACAAGGCCAACCACCGAAGATCCTCTTTCTTGTAGGGTTTGTTTTGATTAGCATATTTCATGATTTGTCTCAATTGTTTTTTTTGCATCTTTGACATTTGATGGTTGATATTTTTTTTTGCAGGTTTGCTTTCTCTGGTCTTTACACGTTTGTATTCCTCAACAAGGGTACGCATTCTCTATTATCGTAGTGGTTGTTTTTTGTAGTTGTCCTTTGGTTGTTTTGGTTTTCATTTCGGGTTTATGATAGTTTGATTGGTTTATTGTTATGCTCTTATTGTTTTATCATTTTTTGGTTGTGCTTTGGTGATTTGCTTCGCATTTTTGGTTAGTAGGTGTTAATCAGTTTTCTTTTAATTTTTCAATTTCTTAATTTTAAAGAGAAAACGACCACTTTGGGAAAATTTAGTTTTAGGATAGTTTTAGCTTTAGCAATTGATTTATATTTATTTATTCGTCTTTTTTTGGTCAGATGATAATGTTTCAACCTATGCGTTAGTTGAACTCTTATTTTTGGTTGATTTCTTTCATCGGACAGGTATGTTTTTGTTGTGTCTTGAATTTTTGTTTAGAAATGAAATGTCTATTTGAGTTCACGAGTTTTTGTTCATTAAATATGTCTATTTCATGTTGTTTGGTGTAGCACCCCAATTTTCTAATACAAGTTACTTGAACTTACGAATGCGTAACAAACAATTAACTTGCTAGAAAAGGGACGGAAAATAACCAAGTGAAGCTTAGAAATCGTGTACTCGAATTTCAGAATTCGTGTACACCAGAATTCGTGTACACCATATTTCGTGTACATGAGGGTTCGAATACAGGGACCCTACCTATAAATAGTGGGGTCTTGGGAAACGTGCTAACCCTTGGCTGAAGCAAATCCTCTCTCGAGTACACGAAGTTGGAACCAAGAAACTTCAAGGATCGAGCTTTGATCGATCAAACGGAAGAGGATACAAACGAGAATCTGCAGGAGGGATCATCTACCTTTAAGTAAGTGTTCTAGACTGAAAAGTTAGGATTTTTATACAAAAGTTAGGATGGTTAAACAAAGAGTGAACTTATGCATAAAGCTCACACCTTTATGCATAAAGTTCATAACTTTGAGGTTCCAATACATTGGTAACAACCTAAGGAACCTAGAACTAGCTCCCCAAAGTCTTGGATGAATTTCTGAGGTGTTTAATGACAAAATGATGAGTACAAGAAATCATGTACCGAGGGTACTCGAAATCATGCATGTATTTCGAGTACAGTGTATTTCGAGTATGCCTATTTCGAGTACAAAGTGCCATTTCGTGTACATGGCCATTTCGTGTACAAAGGTTACTTCGTGTACACTAATTTCGAATACAGGGATTTCGTGTACATGGGTATTTCGTATACTATCCAAGTTCGAGGACTTGAAGTTATGGGGGGGGGGGGGGGAACTTGTAGGCTATGAGGACTTAGGATATATCCTAAGTCTAAGAATGGTATGTGATGAGACGATGTAATGATGTAGGTTCCCAGGTCTTAACTAAGGAGTTCGGTTAAGAAGATAAGGAGCCATATTCAGGTGAGTTCTAGACGCCCTCTTTTATGTTTGATGTTTTGGGCTGATATACGTGCTTATTGTTATGTCTATGATGTTATGTGCTTATGATGATGATGAATGAATGATGATATGCCCTGACTATGTATGCATGTTTATGTGTTATCATGGTGTATGCATGAAAGGATGCTAAGTATGATGAATGCATGATAAATGAGTTATGATGATGAATAACATGACATGATAATGATGCTAGCTTATGATATGATGATGAATTTATGATCACATGCTTCATGACGATAACTATGAGAATAGTTATAGGGATATGGCAAGGTCCTAGGTGGCTAGGATGATAGTATGATCCCATGATGTTATGATATGATAACGATGCTAGTATGTTATGATGGTATGATGAAATGATGCTAGTATGTTATGATGGTATGATGAAATAATGCTAGTATGTTATGATGGTATGATGAAATGAGGCCAGTATGACATGCCTCAGATGCTATGATTAATCCGATGAATGATGTTATAATACTAGCATGAAATGTAGGAGGATTGTAATGAATGACGGTATGATGCTAGTGTATCATGTATGATGAATGAATGATGTCCCTATACGTGCTATAGGATATGTGCGAATGATGATGCTCCGGTACTTGTACCGGGTGAATATGAATGATGACCTGATTGTATCAGGATATGAACAGGCGATCGGGCTATAAACATGAGAGTCGACCGGACTATAAACATGAGAGTCGATCGAACTATAAACATGAGAGTCGACCGGACTATAAACATGAGAGTCGATCGGACTATAAACATGGAGTCGAGCGGACTATA
Source organism: Mikania micrantha (assembly GCA_009363875.1). Lineage (NCBI taxonomy): Eukaryota > Viridiplantae > Streptophyta > Magnoliopsida > Asterales > Asteraceae > Mikania > Mikania micrantha. The sequence goes on along the minus strand of SZYD01002050.1, from coordinate 6,769 downwards.
AACATGGAGTCGACCGGACTATAAACAAGAGAGTCGACCGGACTATAAACATGGAGCCGACCGGGCTATAAACACGGAGCCGATCGGGCTATAAACATGGTAAGAGCCGATCGGGCTATAAACATGGTAAGAGTCGATCGGACTATAAACATGGTAATAGTCGATCGGACTATAAACATGGAGCCTTGTGCCGGCATAAGCCCACTGTTCGTATGGTGACAGTGGAACGTATGACGATGATGGAAATGATGATATGTGCTAAGGTTATGGACTATGTGTATGAAATGATGTTTATGATATGTATGTTTAATGTTGTTTTACGAAAACTAGAACTCACCAGCGTAAGCTGACTTGATTTAGCATGTATGTCAGGTTAAAGCTATGATAAGAGAAGGCAGGGAGCTCGGGCATCAACTCAGACGATCCGTCGGTTTTGGCAATTCGAAATGATTTGATACAGATACTTTATTAAATTCTGTTTATCAACTATGTTTACATTTCCGCTGCATGATTATGAAAGTTTTTAGTTTAAGAGCTATGTGTTATGATGAAAACCAACCTCTGTGAGGTGCCTGGTTTCGGGGCCTCTCAAGTTGGTATCAGAGCCAGGTTTGAGAGATCTTAGCATCCTTAATGCTAAGACTTAAACTGAGAATGGGATTAAGTGACGCGGATTGCCAACCACGGATGAATGGATGCCACGAGCTGAATGTTATGTATGAGTTAAGGGTTAGATGTAAGGTTATGTATGTAGTTAATGTCATGCAAATTGAAGAGATGGGATGGGAAACGTTTAGAGCCTATGAGTTGGGTAAATGGTTAATAGCACCTGATCAACGTCATTAACGATTTACAACACTTATTCCGTGCTAAACTGATTCCTGTACTAACTCGTCAATTGTTGCATCCTGTAGATAGTTAGATGGCTGGACAAAAGGGTAGACCACGTAAGCAACCACAGAAACCTGAAGAACCACGTGTCGAGAGTGAAGAACCCGTCAATGAAGACGACCACGAGCACAACGAGCAACCTGAGAATGAAGACGAGTTTACTCTAGAGCCTATTGTGGTGAAGGCTATTTCTGATGAGGTCTGCAAAATCATGGATGAAAAACTACCAGCCTTGATTGCTAAGGCACTGAAGGATGCTCTAAAAGACAAGTCTGAAGGAACTAAGGAGAGTACTAAAGAAGATGAGGTGGTGATCATCGAGACTAAGAGCGGCGACTCTATGACTGGGAAACTGAAGGGCTGTGACTACAAGTCCTTCAAAGGATGCAACCCACCGACCTTCGATGGTAAGAAAGATGCTGTGGCCACCTGCCACTGGATATCTGCTATGGAGGCTGTTATTTCCATCAGTGAGTGCCGAATTGATCAAGCTGTCAAGTTTGCAGCTCACTCCTTTGTCGAGGAGGCGCTTCACTGGTGGAACACCATTAAGCAGTCCAAGGCTGCAGCCGATATGGATAAGATGACTTGGGATGATCTAAAGGAACTGGTCACTAAGCAGTTCTGTCCCAAGAATGAGCTGGATAAGGTTGAAAGGGAGTTTCTGGTGCTGAAAGCGGGAAGTCTGAATCACAGGCAGTACACTTCACGGTTCAATGAGATGGCAAGACTCGTTCCTCATCTGGTTTCTACCGAGGAACGCAGGGTGAAGTTGTACATGGAGGGCTTGCCTCCAAAAGTAAGAATTCATGTCAAGGCCAATGCTCCTAAGACCTTTGACTCCACTGTTGAACTCAGTGGTATTGTATGGGATGATGTGATGGCCGATGAGCCAGTGAAAGAGGAAACCAGGGTGAAGGAGTCTTCCGGGACTAAGAGGGGTCGAACAGACCAACGAAAGTCTTCTGGCAAGAAGATCAAGCGAGAGGAAACAGGTCTATCCCGTAAGTGTGGCAAAAGCCACTCTGGGCTGTGCCGTGTGGGCACAAACTTATGCTTTCGATGTGGAAAGGTGGGGCATTTTTCAGCCAATTGCCCCGGTGCTATGAGATGCTACAACTGCAACGGGATGGGACATCTGTCCAAAGATTGTAGACAACCACGGGCCGATGCTTCGGGCTCGGGTAAGAAAGAAGAGAAAGGAAAGGAGAAGCAGAATGCTAAAGCACGAGCCTTTACGATGACGAAGGATGATGCGATTGAGGACCCTGATGTGGTCACAGGTACCTTTTCTATCAACAATATTCCTGCTTCTGTATTGTTTGATTCTGGTGCCAGTATGAGTTTTGTATCTTCTACTTTCTGTGATGGGTTATCTGGGAAGGTTAAGAAGATAGATCGGGTATTTGATGTAGAGACGACTAATGGTAAGATGACCAGGGTGACTGAGGCTATTGATGATTGCTATGTTGAGATAGGAGGTCATAGGTTCCCAGTACGATTGTTTCTTATTACCTTAGGAGGATTCGATGTGGTTTTGGGTATGGACTGGTTAGCCAAATATGAGGCTAACATTGTATGTCGACGAAAATATGCCTACGTGCGATGGATGGGAGCTCCGTGACGGTTTATGGTGATAGAGCGATGTATGCGCCTAAGATCATATCAATGATCAAGGCTGATGTTATGATGAGGCGAGGGTGTGTAGCCTACCTGGCCTACGTGATTGAGGAACGTATGGATATGAGGACGATTGATGATGTTCCCGTGGTGTGTAACTTCCCCGATGTATTCCCTGAGGAATTGCCTGGATTACCACCGGAACGGGAAATTGAGTTCCAGATCGACTTAGTGCCAGGGGCACAACCCGTTGGCAAGGCACCTTACCGTTTAGCTCCAACTGAGATGAAGGAAATGATGACCCAACTACAAGAACTCCTTGATAAAGGTTTTATACGACCGAGTGTCTCTCCGTGGGGAGCACCGGTGCTGTTCGTTAAGAAGAAAGATGGAAGCATGCGTATGTGTATCGATTACAGGGAACTGAATAAGTTGACCGTAAAGAACAGGTATCCTCTACCTAGAATTGATGACTTGTTCGATCAATTGCAAGGTGCAAGCTGGTTCTCAAAGATAGATCTCCGATCCGGTTACCATCAGTTGAAAGTTCGAGAGCAGGATATTCCAAAGACTGCTTTCCGTACGCGTTATGGACATTACGAGTTTCTCGTTATGTCGTTTGGATTGACGAATGCTCCTGCAGCATTTATGGATTTGATGAACAGAGTATGTCGACCGATGCTGGACCGATCGGTGATAGTGTTTATTGATGATATATTGATTTATTCAAAGAACGAGGGAGACCATGCTTGCCACATACGTGAGGTATTGGAGATCCTGAGGAAAGAGAAACTTTATGCTAAATTCTCCAAATGCGCTTTCTGGTTACGAGAGGTACAGTTTCTGGGTCACGTGGTGAACCCAGAAGGCATTATGGTAGATCCAGCTAAAGTTGAAACGATTATGAAATGGAGCCCTCCGAAGTCACCTACGGAAGTACGCAGTTTTCTTGGTTTGGCCGGTTACTATCGGAGATTTATTCAGGACTTCTCCAAGATAGCGACGCCACTGACGAAGCTCACGAAGAAAGACGTAAAGTACGAATGGGGTCCAAACCAAGAACAAGCGTTTTCAGTGCTAAAGGAGAAACTTACCCAAGCTCCTGTTCTAGCACTGCCGGATGGAAATGATGATCTTGTTGTGTATGCCGACGCGTCACGACAAGGGTTGGGATGCGTACTCATGCAAAGGGGAAGGGTAATAGCTTATGCTTCGCGCCAGCTAAAGATTCATGAAGCTAACTACCCGACCCACGATCTTGAACTCGCTGCAGTGGTGTTTGCATTGAAAATATGGAGGCACTACTTGTATGGAGTAAGGAGTACCATCTATACCGACCACAAGAGCTTGAAGTACTTCTTCGAGCAAAAGGATTTGAACATGAGGCAGAGACGATGGCTTGAGCTACTAAAGGATTATGATTGTGATATTCTATATCACCCGGGAAAGGCCAATGTAGTGGCAGATGCCTTGAGTCGCAAGACTGATCATCCTGCCATACGAGTAAAATCGTATAGTTTGGTGATAACGCCAGACTTTCTGAATGAGCTCAAGCAGGCGCAACAGGAAGGATTGAAAGAAGAGCATGTGGGTTTTGAACGTGTCTTCGGGCAAGTCAAGAACTTGGAAGACAATGATCACGGTGTGAAAGTACGATTCGGTCGTATGTGGGTACCCAGAAATGGGGACATTCGGTCGAGGATTTTAGATGAAGCCCACAAATCACGTTATTCTGTGCATCCCGGTGCGACAAAGATGTATCAAGATCTTCGGAAAGATTATTGGTGGCCGGGCATGAAGTTTAATGTGATGCAGTATGTGAACAGGTGCCTTACTTGTGCGCAAGTGAAGGCTGAACATCAGAAGCCCTACGGATATGTGCAACCTCTAGAGGTACCAGAATGGAAATGGGAACACATCACCATGGATTTCATCACCAAGCTACCGAGGACAGCTAAGCGGCATGATACCATATGGGTGATTGTGGACCGACTGACGAAGAGTGCACACTTCCTTCCTATCAGGGAAACGTATACGTCCGAAAGGTTGTCTGAGTTGTTCGTGAAAGAGATTGTGGCCGACATGGAGTTCCTGTCTCCATTGTGTCAGATCGGGATACGAGGTTTACTTCCAGATTCTGGAAGCAGTTTCATGATGCCATGGGAACGAGGTTAAATATCAGTACCGCCTATCACCCTCAGACGGATGGACAGTCGGAAAGGACTATCCAAACGTTGGAGGATATGCTTAGGGCGTGCATTATCGATTTTGGAGGGAGCTGGGATGACCACTTGCCATTGGTGGAGTTTTCTTACAACAACAGCTACCACTCTAGCATCGGAATGCCCCCATATGAGGCGTTGTACGGAAGACGATGTAGAACCCCGGTGTGCTGGGGTGAAGTTGGCAGAAAGAAATGGGAAACAAGGCTGCCGTGATTGATATGGCAGAAAAGCTACGGGTGATAAAAGCACGTATGAAAGCTGCGCAAGATCGCCAAAAGTCTTACGCGGACAAGCGTCGAAGACCGATTGAGTTTGATGTTGGCGATCGAGTGCTGCTGAAAGTATCACCATGGAAGGGTATCATTCGATTCAGAAAGCGAGGGAAGTTGAGTCCGAGGTACATCGGACCGTTTCTGATAAAAGCAAGGGTAGGGAAAGTCGCGTATCGACTGGACCTACCAGAGGAGCTGAACGGGATTCATCCTACCTTCCACGTGTCACATCTTAGGAAGTGCTTGGCAGACGAGCAGGCGCATGTTCCTTTGGATGACATTGAGGTAGATGACCGACTGAACTATATTGAAGAACCAGTTGCCATTGTGGATACGAAGGAAAAGCAGCTACGGAATAAAACGGTTCGTCAAGTAAGAGTTCAGTGGAAGCATCGGAAGGGTTCAGACACGACGTGGGAATTGGAAGACGAGATGAGGAAGTTGTATCCACATTGTTCGATATGTAACGAGGCAGGTTTCGGGACGAAACCTATTGTAAGGAGGGGAGACTTGTAACACCCCAATTTTCTAATACAAGTTACTTGAACTACGAATGCGTAACAAACAATTAACTTGCTAGAAAAGGGACGGAAAAATAACCAAGTGAAGCTTAGAAATCGTGTACTCGAATTTCAGAATTCGTATACACCAGAATTTCGTGTACACCATATTCGTGTACATGAGGGTTCGAATACAGGGCCCTACCTATAAATAGTGGGGTCTTGGGAAACGTGCTAACCCTTGGCTGAAGCAAATCCTCTCTCGAGTACACGAAGTTGGAACAAGAAACTTCAAGGATCGAGCTTGATCGATCAAACGGAAGAGGATACACACGAGAATCTGCAGGAGGGATCATCTACTTTAGTAAGTGTTCTAGACTGAAAAGTTAGGATTTTTATACAAAAGTTAGGATGGTTATAAACAAAGAGGAACTTATGCATAAAGCTCACACCTTTATGCATAAAGTTCATAACTTTGAGGTTCCAATACGTTGGTAAAACACCTAAGGAACCTAGAACTAGCTCCCCAAAGTCTTGGATGAATTCTGAGGTTTAATGAACAAAATGATGAGTACACGAAATCATGTACCGAGGGTACTCGAAATCATGCATGTTTTCGAGTACATTGTATTTCGAGTATGCCTATTTCGAGTACAAAAGTGCCATTTCGTGTACATGGCATTTCGTGTACAAAGGTTACTTCGTGTACACTAATTTCGAATACAGGGATTTCGTGTACATGGGTATTTCGTATACTATCCAAGTTCGAGGACTTGAAGTTATGAGGGGGGGGGAATAGTAGGCTATGAGGACTTAGGATATCCTAAGTCTAATGGTATGTGATGAGACGATGTAATGATGTAGGTTCCCAGGTCTTAACTAAGGAGTTCGGTTAGAGAAGATAAGGAGCCATATTCAGGTGAGTTCTAGACGCCTCTTTTATGTTTGATGTTTTGGGCTGACATACATTCTTATTGTATGTCTATGATGTTATGTGCTTATGATGATGATGAATGAATGATGATATGCCCTGACTAGTATGCATGTTTATGTGTTATCATGGTGTATGCATGAAAGATGCTAAGTATGATGAATGCATGATAATGAGAGTTATGATGATGAATAACATGACATGATAATGATGCTAGCATATGATATGATGATGACTTTATGATCACATGCTTCATGACGATAACTATGAGAATAGTTATAGGGATATTGGCAAGGTCCTAGGTGGCTAGGATGATAGTATGATCCCATG